>WEDG01000487.1:0-92011 GCA_017591395.1 Schistocephalus solidus
GTCATCAGCCAGTCATACACAATCACTGGTGTGGAAAGCCCGAGATTCGAGCTCGTGACTTTTGGTCATTGAGTGTGACACTCTACCGTTGCGTCACGAGCCCGTTGATTGGTCGGTTTGCAATCGTGAATATGAATTATGATAGTGAGATATTTACCAATCTGGCTAAGGAAAAGGTATGTTCCGTAGGGCCCCAGAGCTCACTTTCGAGCCCTCGCAAAGTGTTGCATATCAACTTGGAGAATATGATAAAAAGGTGAACCAACAAAGGCAAGGGAGACCGGAATGGCCATTTCTGGCTTATTAGCCGTCAGCAGATTAGGTGCCGTTAGCACGAGCTTTGAACCCGCGAAAATTGGTCATAGAACGACACTCTACCATTAAGTCAGTGGCCCGTTCTTTTGCCTGTATGCAATCGGGAATATGAATTATGATAGTGAGATGTTCACGAAGCTGGCTTAGGAACAGGCATGTTCCGTTGTGTCCTGGAGCTTACTTTTGAGCCCTAGAAGTCAGTCACTTAGCAACTTGGAGAATATGATGATCAGTAAGAACCGCCAAAGACAATGGACACCGGAATAGTCATTGCTTGCTTATTAGCAGTCATCAGCCATTCATACACAATCCTGGTGTTGGTCACCCGAGATTCGAACCCACGACCTTTGGTTATTTAGATTATGTGTCTACATTTGAGCCAAAGACCCGTTGTCTTGTCAGATTGCGATAGGGAATATGAATTATGATAGTGAGATGTTCACCGAGCCGGCTTAGGAAAAGGTATGTTCCGTTGTGACGTGGATCTCTCTTTAGAGCCCTCGCAGTCAGTCGCCTAGCAACTTGGATAATATGATGACAAGGGGAACCCGATTAAAACAAGGGAGACTGGAAGGGACATTTTTGTCTTATAAGCCGTTATCGGCCAGTCATTACCGATCCCGAGTGTCGATAACACGAGCTTCGAACCCGTGACTTTGGTCATTGAGAGTGACGCACTACCATTGAGCCACAGGCACGTTGTTTTTCAGTTTGCGATCCGGAATATAAATTATGATAGTGAGATATTCACCGGAATGGTTTTGGAACAGGTATTTTCCGTTGTGCCCTGCAGCTCTCTTTAGAGCCCTTGCAGGGAGGTGCATTGCAACTTGGAAAATGTGATGATAAGATGAAACCGACAAAGACAAGGGAGACCGGAATGGCAATTTTTGTCTTATGAACCGTCATCAGCCAGTCATACACAATCACTGGTGTAAAAAGCCCGAGATTCAAGCTCGTGCTTTTTGGTCATTGAGTGTGACACTCTACCGTTGCGTCACGAGCCCGTTGATTTGTCGGTTTGCGATCGTGAATATGAATTATGATAGTGAGATATTTACCGATCTGGCTAAGGAAAAGGTATGTTCCGTTGGGCCCCGGAGCTCACTTTCGAGCCCTCGCAGAGTGTTGCATATCAACTTGGAGAATATGATGAAAAGGTGAACCAACAAAGACAAGGGAGACCGGAATGGCCATTTCTGGCTTATTAGCCGTCAGCAGACTAGGTGCCGTTAGCACGACTTTGAACCCGCGAAAATTGGTCATAGAACGACACTCTACCATTAAGTCAGTGGCCCGTTGTTTTGCCTGTATGCAATCGGGAATATGAATTATGATAGTGAGATGTTCACGAAGCTGGCTTAGGAACAGGCATGTTCCGTTGTGTCCTGGAGCTTACTTTAGAGCCCTAGAAGTCAGTCACTTAGCAACTTGGAGAATATGATGATCAGTAAGAACCGCCAAAGACAATGGACACCGGAATAGTCATTGCTTGCTTATTAGCAGTCATCAGCCATTCATACACAATCCCTGGTGTTGGTCACCCGAGATTCGAACCCACGACCTTTGGTTATTTAGTTTATATGTCTACATTTGAGCCAAAGACCCGTTGTCTTGTCAGATTGCGATAGGGAATATGAATTATGATAGTGAGATGTTCAAGGAGCCGGCTTAGGAAAAGGTATGTTCCGTTGTGCCCTGCAGCTCTCTTTAGAGCCCTTGCAGGGAGGTGCATTGCAACTTGGATAATATGATGATAAGATGAAACCGACAAAGACAAGGGAGACCGGAATGGCCATTTTTGTCTTATGAACCGTCATCAGCCAGTCATACACAATCACTGGTGTGGAAAGCCCGAGATTCGAGGTCGTTACTTTTGGTCATTGAGTGTGACACTCTACCGTTGCGTCACGAGCCCGTTGATTTGTTGGTTTGCGATCGTGAATATGAATTATGATAATGAGCTATTTATCGATCTGGCTAAAGAAAAGGTATGTTCCGTTGGGCCCCGGAGCTCACTTTCGGGCCCTCGCAGAGTGTTGCATATCAACTTGGAGAATATGATGCAAAGGTGAACCAACAAAGACAAGGGAGACCGGAATGGCCATTTCTGGCTTATTAGCCTTCAGCAGACTAGGTGTCGTTAGCACGAGCTTCGAACCCGCGAAAATTAGTCATAGAACGACACTTTACCATTAAGTCAGTGGCCCGTTGTTTTGCCTGTATGCAATTGGGAATATGAATAAGGATAGTGAGATGTTCACAAAGCTGGCTTTAGAATGGTATGATCCGTTGTGAACTGGAGTTCACTTGAGAGCCCTCGCAGTCAGTCACCTAGCAACTTGGAGAATATGATGATGAGGTAGGAACCGACAAGACAATGGGAGACCGGAATGGCCATTTTGCTTATTAGCAGTCATCAGTCAGTCATACACAATCATTGGTGTGGAAACACCGATATTCGAGCTCGTGACCTTTGGTCATTGAGTGTGACACTCTACCGTTGCGTCACGAGCCCGTTGATTTGTCGGTTTGCGATCGTGAATATGAATTATGATAGTGAGATATTTACCGATCTGGCTAAGGAAAAGGTATGTTCCGTTGGGCCCCGGAGCTCACTTTCGGGCCCTCGCAGAGTGTTGCATATCAACTTGGAGAATATGATGCAAAGGTGAACCAACAAAGACAAGGGAGACCGGAATGGCCATTTCTGGCTTATTAGCCTTCAGCAGACTATGTGTCGTTAGCACGAGCTTCGAACCCGCGACAAATTAGTCATAGAACGACACTCTACCATTGAGCCAGTGGCCCGTTGTTTTGCCTGTATGCAATTGGGAATATGAATAAGGATAGTGAGATGTTCACAAAGCTGGCTTTAGAATGGTATGATCCGTTGTGAACTGGAGCTCACTTGAGAGCCCTCGCAGTCAGTCACCTAGCAACTTGGAGAATATGATGATGAGGAGGAACCGACAAAAATAAGGGAGACCGGAATGGCCATTTTTGTCTTATGAACCGTCATCAGTCAGTCATACACAATCATTGGTGTGGAAACACCGATATTCGAGCTCGTGACCTTTGGTCATTGAGTGTGACACTCTACCGTTGCGTCACGAGCCCGTTGATTTGTCGGTTTTGCGATCGTGAATATGAATTATGATAGTGAGATGTTCACCGATCTGGCTAAGAAAAAGGTATGTTCCGTTGGGCCCTCGGAGCTCACTTTAGAGCCCTCGCAGGTCAGTTGCATAGCAACTTGGAGAATATGATGATAAGGTGGAACCGACAAAGACAAGGGGAGACCGGAATGGCCATTTCTGGCTTATTAGCCGTCATCAGCCAGTCATACCCAATCCCAGGTGTGGATAGCACGAGCTTTCGAACCCGCGACATTGGTCATAGAATGTACACTCTACCATTGAGCCACGTGGCCCGTTGTTTTGTCTGTTTGCGATCGGAATATGAATTATGATAGTGAGATGTTCACCGATCTGGCTTAGGAACAGGTATGTTCCGTTGTGCCTTGGAGCTCACTTTAGAGCCCTCGCAGTCAGTCACCCTAGCAACTTGGAGAATATGATGATAAGGTGGAACCGACAAAAGACAAAGGGAGACCGGAATGGCCATTTTCTGGCTTATTAGCCGTCATCAGCCAGTCATACCACAATCATTGGTGTGGATCACCCGAGATTCGAACTCGCGACCTTTGGTCATTTGAGTGTGACACTCTACCGTTGCGCCACGAGCCCGTTGATTTTGTCGGTTTGCGATCAGGGAATATGAATTATGATAGTGAGATGTTCACCGATCTGGCTAAGGAAACAGGTATGTTCCGTTGGGCCCCTAGAGCTCACTTTCAGAGCCCTCGCAGGCAGTTGCATAGCAACTTGGAGAATATGATGATAGGTGGAACCGACAAAGACAAGGGAGACCGGGAAATGGCCATTTCTGGCTTTATTAGCCGTCATCAGCCAGTCATACCCCAATCGTGGGTGTAGATCACCCGAGCTTTCGAACCCGCGACCTTTTGGTCTTTAGTGTACGACACTCTACCATTGAGCCACGGGCCCGTTGTTTTGTTTGTTTGCGATCGGGAATATGAATTATGATAGTGAGGTGTTCACCGATCTGGCTAAGGAACAGGTATGTTCCGTTGTGTCCTGGCGCTCTCTTTAGAGCCCTCGCAGACAGTCGCATAGCAACTTGGAGAATATGATGATAAGGTGGAACCGACAAAAGACAAAGGGGAGACCTGAATGGCCATTTCTGGCTTATTAGCCGTCATCAGCCATTCATACCCAATCCCTGGTGTGGATCACCCGATATTCGAACCCACGACCTTCGGTCATTGAGTATATATGTCTACTATTGAGCCAAAAACCCGTTGTTTTGTCAGATTGCCATAGGAAATATGAATTATGATAGTCAGGTGTTCACCGATCTGGCTTAGAAACAGGTATGTTCCGTTGTGACGTGGATCTCTCTTTAGAGCCCTCGCAGGCAGTCACATAGCAACTTGGATAATATGATGATAAGGTGGAACCGAGAAAGACAAGGGAGACCTGAATGGCCATTTCTGGCTTATTAGCCGTCATCAGCCAGTCATACCAATCCCGCGTGTGGATAACCCGAGTTTCGAACCCGCGATCTTTGGTCTTTGAGTGTAATAATCTACCATTGAGCCACAGGGCCCGTTGTTTTTGTCAATTTGCGATCGGGAATATGAATTATGATAGTGAGGTGTTCACCGATCTGGCTAAGGAACAGGTATGTTTCCGTTGTGCCTTGGAGCTCACTTTAGAGCCCCTTTCGCAGGCAGTCGCATAGCAACTTGGAGAAATATGATGATAAAGGTGGAACCGACAAAAGACAAGGGAGACCGGAATGGCCATTTCTGGCTTATTAGCCGTCATCAGCCAGTCATACCCAATCCCGGGTGTGGATCACCCGAGATTCGAACCTGCGACCTTTGGTCTTTTGAGTTTAACACTCTACTATTGAGCCACGGGCCTCTTTGTTTTGTCGGTTTGCGATCAGGAATATGAATTATGATAGTGAGGTATTCACCGATCTGGCTAAGGAACAGGTATGTTCCGTTGTGCCTTGGAGCTCACTTTAGAGCCCTCGCAGGCAGTTGCTTAGCAACTTGGAGAATATGATGATAAGGTGGAACCGACAAAGACAAGGGAGACCGGAATGGCCATTTCTGGCTTATTAGCCGTCATCAGCCAGTCATACCCCAATCTTGGGTGTAGATCACCCGAGATTCGAACCTGCGACCTTTGGTCTTTGAGTGTAACACTCTACCATTGAGCCACGGGCCCGTTGTTTTGTTTGTTTGCGATCGGGAATATGAATTATGATAGTGAGGTGTTCACCGATCTGGCTTAGGAACAGGTATGTTCCGTTGTGCCTTGGAGCTTACTTTAGAGCCCTCGCAGGCAGTCACATAGCAACTTGGATAATATGATGATAAGGTGGAAGCGACACAGACAAGGGAGACCGGAATGGCCATTTCTGGCATATTAGCCGTCATCAGCCAGTCATACCCAATCCCTGGGTGTGGATCACCCGAGATTCGAACCCGCACCTTTTGGTCTTAGAGTGTAATACTCTACCATTGAGCCACGAGCCCGTTGATTTTGTCGGTTTGCGATCGGGAATATGAATTATGATAGTGAGATGTTCACCGATCTGGCTAAGGAACAGGTATGTTCCGTTGTGCCTTGGAGCTCACTTTTAGAGCCCTCGCAGGCAGTCGCATAGCAACTTGGAGAATATGATGATAAGGTGGAACCAACAAAGACAAGGGAGACCGGAATGGCCATTTCTGGCTTATTAGCCGTCATCAGCCAGTCATACCCAATCCCGCGTGTGGATAACCCGAGTTTCGAACCCGCGACCTTTGGTCTTTGAGTGTAACACTCTACCATTGAGCCACGGGCCCGTTGTTTTGTTTATTGCGATCGGGAATATGAATTATGATAGTGAGGTGTTCACCGATCTGGCTGAGGAACAGGTATGTTCCGTTGTGCCTTGAAGCTCACTTAAGAGCCCTTGCAGGCAGTTGCTTAGCAACAGGGGGAATATGATGATTAGTGGAACCGAAAAAGACAAGGGAGACCGGAATGGCCATTTCTGGCTTATAAGCCGTCATCAGCCAGTCATACCCAATCATTGGGTGGAAACACCGAGATTCGAGCTCGCGACCTTTGGTCTTTGAGTGTGACACTCTACCATTGAGCCACGGGCCCGTTGATTTTGTCGGTTTGCGATCGTGAATATGAATTATGATAGTGAGGTATTTCACCGATCTGGCTAAGGAACAGGTATGTTCCGTTGTGCCTCGGAGCTAACTTTAGAGCCCTCGCAGAGCAGTTGCATAGCAACTTGGAGAATATGATGATAAGGTGGAACCGACAAAGACAAGGGGAGACCGGAATGGCCATTTCTGGCTTATTAGCCGTCATCAGCCAGTCATACCCAATCCCGGGTGTCGATAGCACGAGATTCGAACCCGCGACCATTTGGTCTTTAGAGTGACACTCTACCATTGAGCCACGTGGCCCGTTGTTTTGTCTGTTTGCGATCGGGAATATGAATTATGATAGTGAGATGTTCACCGAAGCTGGCTTAGGAACAGGTATGTTCCGTTGTGCCTGGAGCTTACTTTAGAGCCCTCGCAGTCAGTCGCATAGCAACTTGGAGAATATGATGATCAGGTAGAACCGACAAAAGACAATGGGAGACCGGAATGGCCATTTCTGGCTTATTAGCAGTCATCAGCCATTCATACACAATCCCTGCGTGTTGGATCACCCGAGATTCGAACCCACGACCTTTGGTCTTTGAGTTTAATATCTACCATTTGAGCCAAAGGGCCGTTGTTTTGTCAGATTGCGATCAGGGAATATGAATTATGATAGTGAGATGTTCACCGAGCCGGCTTAGGAACAGGTATGTTCCGTTGTGCCTTGGAGCTCACTTTAGAGCCCTCGCAGTCAGTCGCCTAGCAACTTGGAGAATATGATGACAAGGTGGAAACCGATGAAGACAATGGGAGACCGGAATGGCCATTTTCTGTCTTATTAGCCGTTATCAGCCAGTCATTACCCGATCCCGAGTGTCGATCATCCGAGCTTCGAACCCGCGACCTTTGGTCATTTGAGAGTGACGCACTACCATTGAGCCACGGGCCCGTTGTTTTGTTTCGGTTTACGATCGGGAATATGAATTATGATAGTGAGATGTTCACCGAAACTGGCTAAGGAACAGGTATGTTTCCGTTGTGCCCTGCAGCTCACTTTAGAGCCCCTCGCAAGCAGTTGCATAGCAACTTGGAAAATGTTATGATAAGATGGAACCGACAAACGACAAGGGGAGACCGGAATGGCCATTTTTGGCTTATGAGCCGTCATCAGCCAGTCATACCCAATCACGTGGGTGTGGATTCACCCGAGATTCGAACCCGCGACTTTTGGTCATTGAGTGTGACACTCTACCATTGAGTCACGGGCCGTTGTATTTGTCGGTTTGCGATCGGGAATATGAATTATGATAGTGAGATGTTCACCGATCTGGCTAAGGAAACAGGTATGTTCCGTTTGTGCCTTGAGCTCACTTTAGAGCCCTCGCAGGCAGTTGCGTAGCAACTCTGATAATATGATGATAAAGGTGGAACCGAAAAAGACAAGGGAGACCGGAATGGCCATTTCTGGCTTATTAGCCGTCATCAGCCAGTCATACCCAATCCCGGGTGTGGATCACCGAGTTTCGAAACCCGCGACCTTTGGTCTTTGAGTGTAACACTCTACCATTGAGCCACGGGCCCGTTGTTTTGTTTGTTTGCGATCGGGAATATGAATTATGATAGTGAGGTGTTCACCGATCTGGCTAAGGAACAGGTATGTTCCGTTGTGCCTTGGAGCTCACTTTAGAGCCCTCGCAGGCAGTTGCTTAGCAACTTGGAGAAATATGATGATAAGGTGGAACCGAAAAAGACAAAGGGGAGACCGGAATGGCCATTTTGGCTTATAAGCCGTCATCAGCCAGTCATACCCAATCACTGGTGTGGATCGCCCGAGATTTCGAACCTCGCGACCTTTTGGTCTTTGAGTGTAACACTCTACCATTGAGCCACGGGCCCGTTGATTTTGTCGGTTTGCGATCGGGAATATGAATTATGATAGTGAGGTGTTCACCGATCTGGCTAAGGAACAGGTATGTTCCGTTGTGCCTTGGAGCTCACTTTAGAGCCCTCGCAGGCAGTCGCATAGCAACTTGGAGGATATGATGATAAAGGTGGAACCGACAAAGACAAGGGAGACCGGAATGGCCATTTCTGGCTTATTAGCCGTCATCAGCCAGTCATACCCAATCCCGGGTGTGGATAACCCGAGTTTCGAACCCGCGACCTTTGGTCTTTGAGTGTAACACTCTACCATTGAGCCACGGGCCCGTTGATTTTCATTTTTCGATCGGGAATATGAATTATGATGGTGAGGTGTTCACCGATCTGGCTAAGGAACAGGTATGTTCCGTTGTGCCTTTGAACTTACTTTAGAGCCCTCGCAGGCAGTCACATAGCAACTTGGATAATATGATGATAAGGTGGAACCGAGAAAGACAAGGGAGACCGGAATGGCCATTTCTGGCTTATTAGCCGTCATCAGCCAGTCATACCCAATCCCGCGTGTGGATCACCCGAGTTTCGAACCCGCGACCTTTGGTCTTTGAGTGTAATAATCTACCATTGAGCCACGGGGCCGTTGTTTTGTCGGTTTGCGATCGGGAATATGAATTATGATAGTGAGGTGTTCACCGATCTGGCTAAGGAACAGGTATGTTCCGTTGTGCCTTGAGCTCACTTTAGAGCCCTCGCAGGCAGTTGCTTAGCAACTTGGAGAATATGATGATAAGGTGGAACCGAAAAAGACAAGGGAGACCGGAATGGCCATTTTCTGGCTTATTAGCCGTCATCAGCCAGTCATACCCAATCCCGAGTGTGGATCACCCGAGATTTCGAACCCGCGACCTTTGGTCTTTGAGTGTAATAATCTACCATTGAGCCACGGGGCCGTTGTTTTATTGGTTTCCGATCGGGAATATGAATTATGATAGTGAGGTGTTCACCGATCTGGCTAAAGGAACAGTTATGTTCCGTTGTGCCCTGGAGCTCACTTTAGAGCCCTCGCAGGCAGTCGCATAGCAACTTGGAGAATATGATGATAAGGTGGAACCGACAAAGACAAGGGAGACCGGAATGGCCATTTCTTGCTTATTAGCCGTCATCAGCCAGTCATACCCAATCGTGGGTGTAGATCACCCGAGATTCGAACCCGCGACCTTTGGTCTTTGAGTGTAACACTCTACCATTGAGCCACGGGCCCGTTGTTTTGTGTGTTTGCGATAGGGAATATGAATTATGATAGTGAGCTGTTAACGATCTGGCTAAGGAACAGGTATGTTCCGTTGTGCCTTGGAGCTCACTTTAGAGCCCTCGCAGGCAGTCGCATAGCAACTTGGAGAATATGATGATAAGGTGGAACCGAAAAAGACAAGGGAGACCGGAATGGCCATTTCTGGCTTATTAGCCGTCATCAGCCAGTCATACCCAATCCCTGGTGTGGATCACCCGAGATTCGAACCCGCGACCTTTGGTCTATTTTGAGTTTAACACTCCACCATTGAGTCACGGGCCTCTTTGTTTTGTCGGTTTGCGATCGGGAATATGAATTATGATAGTGAGGTGTTCACCGAGCTGGCTTTAAGGAACAGGTATGTTCCGTTGTGTCCTGAGCTTCACTTTGAGAGCCCTCGCAGTCAGTCGCATAGCAACTTGGAGAATATGATGATAAGGTGGAACCGAAAAAGACAAGGGAGACCGGAATGGCCATTTCTGGCTTATTAGCCGTCATCAGCCAGTCATACCCAATCCCGGGTGTGGATAACCCGAGTTTCGAACCCACGACCTTTGGTCTTTGAGTGTAACACTCTACCATTGAGCCACGGGCCCGTTGTTTTGTTGAGTTTGCGATCGGGAATATGAATTATGATAGTGAGGTGTTCACCGATCTGGCTAAGGAACAGGTATGTTCCGTTGTGCCCTTGGAGCTTACTTAAGAGCCCTCGCAGGCAGTTGCATAGCAACTTGGAGAATACGATGATAAGGTGGAACCCGACAAAGACAAAGGGGAGACCGGAATGGCCATTTCTGGCTTATTAGCCGTCATCAGCCAGTCATACCCAATCCCGGGTGTAGATCACTGAGATTCGAAACCCGCGACATTTGGTCTTTGAGTGTTACACTCTACCATTGAGCCACGGGGCCCGTTGTTTTGTCGGTTTGCGATCGGGAATATGAATTATGATAGTGAGATGTTCACCGAGCTGGCTTTAGGAACAGGTATGTTTCCGTTGTGCCTGGAGTTCACTTTAGAGCCCTCGCAGGCAGTTGCATAGCAACTTGGAGAATATGATGATAAGGTTGAACCGACAAAGACAAGGGAGACCGGAATGGCCATTTCTGGCTTATTAGCCGTCATCAGCCAGTCATACCCAATCCCGGGTGTGGATAACCCGAGTTTCGAACCCGCGACCTTTGGTCTTTGAGTGTAATAATCTACCATTGAGCCACGGGGCCGTTGATTTGTCGGTTTGCGATCGGGAATATGAATTATGATAGTAAGATGTTCACCGATCTGGCTAAGGAAAGGTATGTTCCGTTGGGCCCCGGAGCTCACTTTCGAGCCCTCGCAGGCATGTTGCATAGCAACTTGGAGAATATGATGTAAAGGTGAACCAACAAAGACAAGGGAGACCGGAATGGCCATTTCTGGCTTATTAGCCGTCATCAGCCAGTCATACCCAATCTCGTGTGAGCACGAGCTTTCGAACCCGCGAAATTGGTCATTTGAGTGTAACACTCTACCATTGAGCCACGGGCCCGTTGTTTTGCCTGTATGCGATCGGGAATATGAATTATGATAGTGAGATGTTCACCGATCTGGCTTAGGAACAGGTATGTTCCGTTGTGCCCTGGAGCTCACTTTAGAGCCCTCGCAGTCAGTCGCATAGCAACTTGGAGAATATGATGATAAGGGAACCGACAAAAGACAAGGGAGACCGGAATGGCCATTTTGGCTTATAGCCGTCATCAGTCAGTCATACCCAATCCCTGGGTGTAGATCACCCGAGATTCGAACCCGCGACCTTTGGTCTTTGAGTGTAACAAATCTACCATTGAGCCACGGGCCCGTTGATTTGTCGGTTTGCGATCGTGAATATGAATTATGATAGTGAGATGTTCACCGATCTGGCTAAGGAAAAGGTATGTTCCGTTGTGCCCTTAGAGCTCACTTTAGAGCCCTCGCAGCAGTTGCATAGCAACTTGGAGAATATGATGATAAGGTGGAACCAACAAAGACAAGGGGAGACCGGGATGGCCATTTCTGGCTTATTAGCCGTCATCAGCCAGTCATACCCAATCCCGTGTGGATCACCCGAGATTCGAACCCGCGACCTTTTGGTCTTTGAGTGTAACACTCTACCATTGAGCCACGGGCCCGTTGATTTTGTTTGTATGCGATCGGGAATATGAAATTATGATAGTGAGATGTTCACCGAGCTGGCTTAGGAACAGGTATGTTCCGTTGTGTCCTGGAGCTCACTTTAGAGCCCTAGAAGTCAGTCGCCTAGCAACTTGGAGAATATGATGATGAGGTGGAACCGACAAGGGAGACCGGAATGGCCATTTCTGGCTTATAAGCAGTCATCAGCCAGTCATACACAATCCCGGGTGTGGATCACCCGAGATTTCGAACCCGCGACCTTTGGTCTTTGAGTGTAACACTCTACCATTGAGCCACGGGCCCGTTGTTTTGTCGAGGTTTGCGATCAGGGAATATGAATTATGATAGTGAGATGTTCACCGAGCTGGCTAAGGAAAAGGTATGTTCCGTTGTGACTGGAGCTCTCTTTAGAGCCCTCGCAGTCAGTCGCATAGCAACTTGGAGAATATGATGATAAAGGTGAAACCGACAAAGACAAGGGAGACCGGAATGGCCATTTCTGGCTTATTAGCCGTCATCAGCCAGTCATACCCAATCCCGGGTGTGGATCACCCGAGCTTTCGAACCCGCGACCTTTGGTCATTTGAGAGTGACACATCTACCATTGAGCCACAGGCCGTTGTTTTTGTCAGTTTGCGATCGGGAATATGAACTATGATAGTGAGATGTTCACCGAGCTGGCTTAGGAACAGGTATTTTCCGTTGTGCCCTTAAAGCTCTCTTTAGAGCCCTTGCAGACAGTCGCATTGCAACTTGGAGAATATGATGATAAGATGGAACCGAAAAAGACAAGGGAGACAAGTATGGCCATTTTTGTCTTATGAGCCATCATCAGCCAGTCATATACAATCCGTGGTGTGGGTCCCCCGAGATTTGAACCCGCGACTTTTGGTCATTGAGTGTGACACTCTACCGTTGAGCCACAGGCCGTTGATTTTGTCGGTTTGCGATCGTGAATATGAATTATGATAGTGAGATGTTCACCGATCTGGCTAAGAGAACGGGTAATGTTCCGTTGGGCCCTGGAGCTCACTTTAGAGCCCTCGCAGGCAGTTGCATATCAACTTGGAGAATATGATGTAAGATGGAACCGACAAAGACAAGGGAGACCGGAATGGCCATTTCTGGCTTATTAGCCGTCATCAGCAGTCATATGCAATCGTGTAGATCACGAGCTTCGAACCCGCGACCTTTGGTCATTTGAGTGTGACACACTACCATTAAGTCAGTGGGCCCGTTGTTTTGTCGGTTTGCGATCGGGAATATGAATATATGATAGTGAGATGTTCACCGAGCTGGCTTTAGGAACAGGTATGTTCCGTTGTGACCTGGAGCTCACTTGAGAGCCCTCGCAGTCAGTCACCTAGCAACTTGGAGAATATGATGATAAGGTGGAACCGACAAAAACAAGGGAGACCGGAATGGCCATTTTGGCTTATAAGCCGTCATCAGCCAGTCATACACAATCACTGGTGTGGAAACACCGATATTCGAACTCGCGACCTTTGGTCATTGAGTATAACACTCTACGTTGCGTCACGGGCCCGTTGTTTTGTCGGTTTGCGATCGTGAATATGAATTATGATAGTGAGATATTTACCGATCTGGCTAAGGAAAAGGTATGTTCCGTTGGGCCCCTGGAGCTCACTTTTAGAGCCCTCGCAGAGTCAGTTGCATAGCAACTTGGAGAATATGATGATAAGGTGGAACCCAACAAAGACAAAGGGAGACCGGAATGGCCATTTCTGGCTTATTAGCTTAATCAGCCAGTCATACCCAATCACGGGTGTAGACACGAGCTTCGAACCCGCGACATTTGGTCATAGAATGACACTCTACCATTGAGTCAGTGGCCCGTTGTTTTGTAGGTTTGCGATCGGGAATATGAAAATATGATAGTGAGATGTTCACAGAGCTGGCTTTAGGAACACGTATTTTCCGTTGTGACCCTGGAGCTCACTTCTGAGAACCCTCGCAGTCAGTCACCTAGCAACTTGGAGAATATGATGATAAGGAGGAACCGACAAAAACAAGGGAGACCGGAATGGCCATTTTCTGACTTATAGCCGTCATCAGTCAGTCATACACAATCACTGGTGTGGAACACCGAGATTCGAACTCGTGACCTTTGGTCATTGAGTGTGACACTCTACCGTTGCGTCACAGGCCGTTGATTTGTCGGTTTGCGATCGTGAATATGAATTATGATAGTGAGATGTTCACCGATCTGGCTAAGGAAAAGGTATGTTCCGTTGGGCCCCGGAGCTCACTTTCGAGCCCTCACCGAGTGTTGCATATCAACTTGGAGAATATGATCAAAAGGTGAACCAACAAAGACAAGGGAGACCGGAATGGCCATTTCTGGCTTATTAGCCGTCAGCAGCCTGTGTGTCGTTAGCACGAGCTTTGAACCCGCGACAATTGGTCATAGAACGACACTCTACCATTGAGTCACGGGCCCGTTGTTTTGCCTGTATGCGATCGGGAATATGAATTATGATAGTGAGATGTTCACCGAGCTGGCTTAGGAACAGGTATGTTCCGTTGTGCCCTGGAGCTCACTTTTAGACCTCGAAGACAGTTGCATAGCAACTTTGGAGAATATGATGATAAGGTTGAACCGACAAAGGAGACCGGAATGGGCCATTTTGGCTTATTAGCAGTCATCAGCCATTCATACACAATCCCTGGTGTCGATAACCCGAGATTCGAACCCAGCGACCTTTGGTCATTTGAGTGTTACACTCTACCATTTGAGCCACGGAATGTTGTTTTGTCAGTTTGCGATCAGGAATATGAATTATGATAGTGAGATGTTCACCGAACTGGCTTAGGAACAGGTATGTTCCGTTGTACCCTGAAGATCACTTTTAGAGCCCTCGCAGGCAGTTGCATATCAACTTTGGAGAAATATGATGATAAGATGGAACCGACAAAGACAAAGGGAGACCGAAATGGCCATTTTCTTGCTTATTAGCCGTCATCAGCCACTCATACACAACCCGAGTGTGGATCACCGAGATTCGAACCCGCGACCTTTGGTCATTGAGTGTGACACACTACCATTGAGTCACGGGCCGTTGTTTTGTCGGTTTGCGATCGGGAATATGAATTATGATAGTGAGATATTCACCGAGCTGGCTTAGGAACAGGTATGTTTCGTAGTGTCCTGAAGCTCATTTAATAGCCCTCACATTCAGTCTCATAGCAACATTGAGAATATGATGATAAGGTTGAACCGACAAAGAGGGGGAGACCGGAATGGCCATTTTTGGCTTATAAGCCATCATCAGCCATTCATACACAATCACAGGTGTCATTAACCCAAAATCGAACACGCGACTATTGGTCACTGAGTATAACACTGTACCATTGAGTCACGGGCCCGTTGTTTTGTCGGTTTGCGATCGGGAATATGAATTATGATAGTGAGATGTTAACCGAGCTGGACTAAGAACAGGTAGGTTAAGTTAAGCCCTGGTGCTCACTTTAGAGTTCTCACGTTCAGTTGCATAGCAACATGGAGAGTATGATGATAAGGTGGAACCCACAATGAAAAGGGAGACCAGAATGTAAATTTCTGGCTTATTAGCATTAATCAGCCAGTCATACCCAATCACGGGCGTAGACCGCTTAAGATTCAAACCCATGACATTTGGTTTTGAGTATTACACTCTACCATTGAGCCAGAGGACCGTTGTTTTGTAGGTTTGCGATAGGGAATAGGAAATATGATAGTGAGATGTTCACAGAGCTGGCTTAGGAACACGTATTTTCCGTTGGGCCCTGGAGCTCACTTCTGAGACTTCGCAGGCAGTTGCGTAGCAACTTGCAGAATATGATAATAAATGAAAGCAACAAAAACAAGGGAGACTGGAATGTCCATTTCTGACTTACTAGCCGTCATCAGCCAGTCATACCCAATCACGGGAGTGGATGGCCCAAGATTTAAACACACGACCATTGGTCTTTGAGTATAACAAGCAACCATTGAGCCAGAGGCCAGTTGTTATGTCGGTTTGTGATCAGGAATATGATTATTGATAGTGAGATGTTCACCGATCTGGCTAAGGAAAAGGTATGTTCCGTTGGGCCCCGGAGCTCACTTTCGAGCCCTCGCCGAGTGTTGCATATAAACTTGGAGAATATGATCAAAAGGTGAACCAACAAAGACAAGGGAGACCGGAATGGCCATTTCTGGCTTATAAGCCGTCAGCAGCCTGTGTGTCGTTAGCACGAGCTTCGAACCCGCGACAATTGGTCATAGAATGACACTCTACCATTGAGTCACAGGCCCGTTGTTTTGCCTGTATGCGATCGGGAATATGAATAATGATAGTGAGATATTCACCGAGCTGACTTAGGAACAGTTTTGTTCCGTTCTGCCCTGGAGCTCACTTTAGACCCCTTGAAGACAGTTGCGTAGCACTTTGGAGAATATGATGAAAATAAGGAACAAGGCAGTCCGAAATGGACATTATTAGCTTATAAGTCAACATCAGCCTCTCATATCCAATCCCGTTTGTCCATAACCTGAGCTTCGAACAAGCGACCTATGGTCATTGAGTGTGACAAACTACCATTGAGCCACCGGAATGTTGCTTCGTCAGTTTGTGATCAGGAATATGAATTATGAGAGTGAGATATTCACCGATCTGGCTAAGGAACTGGTAATGTCCGCTGTACCCTGAAGATCACTTTTTAGCCCTCGTAGGCAGTTGCATATCAACTTTGAAAATGTGATAATAAGATGGAACCGACAAAGACAAGGGAGACCGAAATGGCCATTTCTTGCTTATTAGCCGTCATCAGCCACTCATACACAACCCATGGAGTGGATCGCCAAGATTCGAACCCGCGACCTTTGGTCATTGAGTGTGACACACTACCATTGAGTCACGGGCCAGTTGCTTTGTCGGTTTGCGATCAGGAATATGAAATATAATAGTGAGGTATTAAGTGATCTGTCTTAGGAACAGGTATGTTTCGTAGTGTCCTGAAGCTCATTTAATAGCCCTCACATTCAGTCTCATAGCAACATTGAGAATATGATGATAAGGTTGAACCGACAAAGAGGGGGAGACCGGAATGGCCATTTTTGGCTTATAAGCCATCATCAGCCATTCATATACAATCACAGGTGTCATTAACCCAAAAATCGAACACGCGACTATTGGTCACTGAGTTGAACACTGTACCATTGAGTCACGGGCCCATTTTTTTTGTCGGTTTGCGATCGGGAATATGAATTATGATAGTGAGATGTTCACCGAGCTGGCTTAGGACCAGGCATGTTCCGTTGTGTCCTGGAGCTTACTTTAGAGCCCTAGAAGTCAGTCGCCTAGCAACTTGGTGAATATGATGATCAGTACGAACCACCAAAGACAAGGGAGACCAGAATAGTCATTTCTTGCTTATTAGCAGTCATCAGCCATTCAAACACAATCCCTGGTGTTGGTCACCCGAGATTCAAACCCACGACCTTTGGTTATTTAGTATATATGTCTTCATTTGAGCCAAAGACCCGTTGTTTTGTCAGATTGCGATAGGGAATAGGAAATATGATAGTGAGATGTTCACAGAGCTGGCTTAGGAACACGTATTTTCCGTTGGGCCCTGGAGCTCACTTCTGAGACTTCGCAGGCAGTTGCGTAGCAACTTGCAGAATACGATAATAAATGAAAGCAACAAAAACAAGGGAGACTGGAATGTCCATTTCTGACTTACTAGCCGTCATCAGCCAGTCATACCCAATCACGGGAGTGGATGGCCCAAGATTTAAACACACGACCATTGGTCTTTGAGTATAACAAGCAACCATTGAGCCAGAGGCCAGTTGTTATGTCGGTTTGTGATCAAGAATATGATTATTGATAGTGAGATGTTCACCGATCTGGCTAAGGAAAAGGTATGTTCCGTTGGGCCCCGGAGCTCACTTTCGAGCCCTCGCCGAGTGTTGCATATAAACTTGGAGAATATGATCAAAAGGTGAACCAACAAAGACAAGGGAGACCGGAATGGCCATTTCTGGCTTATTAGCCGTCAGCAGCCTGTGTGTCGTTAGCACGAGCTTTGAACCCGCGACAATTGGTCATAGAACGACACTCTACCATTGAGTCACAGGCCCGTTGTTTTGCCTGTATGCGATCGGGAATATGAATAATGATAGTGAGATATTCACCGAGCTGACTTAGGAACAGTTTTGTTCCGTTCTGCCCTGGAGCTCACTTTAGACCCCTTGAAGACAGTTGCGTAGCACTTTGGAGAATATGATGAAAATAAGGAACAAGGCAGTCCGAAATGGACATTATTAGCTTATAAGTCAACATCAGCCTCTCATATCCAATCCCGTTTGTCCATAACCTGAGCTTCGAACAAGCGACCTATGGTCATTGAGTGTGACAAACTACCATTGAGCCACCGGAATGTTGTTTCGTCAGTTTGTGATCAGGAATATGAATTATGAGAGTGAGATATTCACCGATCTGGCTAAGGAACTGGTAATGTCCGCTGTACCCTGAAGATCACTTTTTAGCCCTCGTAGGCAGTTGCATATCAACTTTGAAAATGTGATAATAAGATGGAACGACAAAGACAAGGGAGACCGAAATGGCCATTTCTTGCTTATTAGCCGTCATCAGCCACTCATACACAACCCATGGAGTGGATCGCCAAGATTCGAACCCGCGACCTTTGGTCATTGAGTGTGACACACTACCATTGAGCCACGGGCCGTTGTTTTGTCGGTTTGCGATCAGGGAATATGAAATATAATAGTGAGGTATTCACCGATCTGGCTTTAGGAACAGGTATGTTTCCGTTGTGCCCTGCAGCTCATTTAGTAGCCCTCGCAGTCAGTCTGCATAGCAACTTGGAGAATATGATGATAAGGTTGAACCGACAAAGGGGGAGACCGGAATGGCCATTTTTGGCTTATAAGCCGTCATCAGCCATTCATACACAATCACAGGTGTGGAACACCCGAGATTCGAACTCGTGACTATTTGGTCATTGAGTGTGACACTCTACCGCTGCGTTACGGGCCCGTTGATTTGTCGGTTTGCGATCGGGAATATGAATTATGATAGTGAGATCTTAACCGATCTGGCTAAGGAACAGGCATGTTCCGTTGGGCCCCTGGAGCTCACTTTAGAGCCCTCGCAGAGTGTTGCATAGCAACTTGGAGAATATGATGAAAGGTGAACCAACAAAGACAAGGGGAGACCGGAATGGCCATTTCTGGCTTATTTAGCCGTCAGCAGACTCACGGGTGTCGTTAGCACGAGCTTCGAAACCCGCGAAAATTGGTCATAGAACGACACTCTACCATTAAGTCAGTGGCCCGTTGTTTTGCCTGTATGCAATCGGGAATATGAATTATGATAGTGAGATGTTCACGAAGCTGGCTTTGGAACAGGTATGATCCGTTGTGAACTGGAGTTCACTTTAGAGCCCTTGCAGGGAGGTGCAATGCAAATTGGAAAATGTGATGATAAGATGAATCCGACAACAACAAGGGAGACCGGAATGGCCATTTTTGTCTTATGAACCGTCATCAGCAAGTCATACACAATCACTGGTGTGGAAAGCCCGAGATTCGAGCTCGTGACTTTTGGTCATTGAGTGTGACACTCTACCATTGCGTCACGAGCCCGTTGATTTGTCGGTTTGCGATCGTGAATATGAATTATGATAGTGAGATATTTACCGATCTGGCTAAGGAAAAGGTATGTCCCGTTGGGCCCTGGAGCTCACTTTCGAGCCCTCGCAGAGTGTTGCATATCAACTTGGAGAATATGATGAAAAGGTGAACCAACAAAGACAAGGGAGACCGGAATGGCCATTTCTGGCTTATTTGCCGTCAGCAGACTAGGTGTCGTTAGCACGAGCTTCGAACCCGCGAAAATTGGTCATAGAACGACACTCTACCATTAAGTCAGTGGCCCGTTATTTTGCCTGTATGCAATCGGGAATATGAATTATGATAGTGAGATGTTCACGAAGCTGGCTTTGGAACAGGTATGATCCGTTGTGAACTGGAGTTCACTTTAGAGCCCTCGCAGTCAGTCACCTAGCAACTTGGAGAATATGATGATGAGGAGGAACCGACAAAAATAAGGGAAACCTGAATGGCCATTTCTGGCTTATTAGATGTCTCCAGCCAATCATACACAATTCCTGGTGTGGATCGCCCGATATTCCAACCCCATGATTCTTGGCCATTGGTTTGACAAACTACCTTTCAGCCACGGGTCCGCTGTTTTGTAGGTTTGTGATCGGGAATATGAATTATGATAGTGAGATGTTTACCGAGCCGGCTTAGAAAAGGTATATTCCGTTGTGACCTCAAGCTCACTTTAAAGCCCTCGCAGTCATTTGATTAGGAACTTGGAGAATATGATGATCAGTAGGAACCGACAAAGACAAGGGAGAAAAGAATGGTCATTTCTGGCTTATTAGCCATCATCAGCCAGTCATACCCAATCACGGGTCTGGATCACCAAAGATTCAAACCTAGGACATTTGGTACTTAGTGTGACAAACTACCATTGAGCCACGGGTCCGCTGTTTTGTCGTTTTGCGATCGGGAATATGAATTATGATAGTGAGATGTTCACGAAGCTGGCTTACATAAAATGTATGTTGTGTTGTGACCTGGAGCTCACTTTGGAGCCCTAGCAGTCAGTCACCTAGCAACTTGGAGAATATGATAATCAGTAGGAACCGAAAAAGACAAAGGAGCCTGGAATGTCTATTTCTGACTTACTAGCCATCATCAGCCAGTCATACCAATCACGGGTGTTGATGGCCCAAGATTTAAACCCACAACCATTGGTCTTTGAGTATAACACTGTACCATTGAGTCATGGGACCGTTGTTTTGTCGGTTTGCGATTGGGATTATGAATTATGATAGTGAGATGTTCACCGAGCTGTCTTAGGAACAGGCATGTTCCGTTGTGTCCTGGAGCTTACTTTAGAGCCCTAGAAGTCAGTCGCCTAGCAACTTAGAGAATATGATGATCGGTTAAACCGCCAAAGACAATGGAGACCGGAATAGTCATTTCTTGCTTATTAGCAGTCATCAGCCATTCATACACAATCCCTGGTGCTGGTCGCCCGAGATTCGAACCCATGACCTTTGGTTATTTAGTTTATATGTCTACATTTGAGCCAAAGACCCGTTGTTTTGTCAGATTGCGATAGGGAATATGAATTATGATAGTGAGATTTTCACCGAGCCGGCTTAGGAAAAGGTATGTTCCGTTGTGACGTGGATCTCTCTTCAGAGCCCTCGCAGTCAGTCGCCTAGAAACTTGGATAATATGATGACAAGGGGAAACCGATTAAGACAAGGGAGACTGGAAGGGACATTTTTGTCTTATAAGCCGTTATCAGCCAGTCATACACAATCACTGGTGTGGAAAGCCCGAGATTCGAGCTCGTGACTTTTGGTCATTGAGTGTGACACTCTACCGTTGCGTCACGAGCCCGTTGATTTGTCGGTTTGCGATCGTGAATATGAATTATGATAGTGAGATATTTACCGATCTGGCTAAGGAAAAGGTATGTTCCGTTGGGCCCCGAAGCTTACTTTCGAGCCCTCGCAGAGTGTTGCATATCAACTTGGAGAGTATGATGAAAAGGTGAACCAACAAAGACCAGGGAGACTGGAATGGCATTTCTGGCTTATTAGCCGTCAGCAGACTAGGTGTCGTTAGCACGAGCTACGAAACCCGCGAAAATTGGTCATAGAACGACACTCTACCATTAAGTCAGTGGCCCGTTGTTTTGCCTGTATGCAATCGGGAATATGAATTATGATAGTGAGATTTTCACAAAGCTGGCTTTGGAACAGGTATTTTCCGTTGTGCCCTGCAGCTCTCTTTAGAGCCCTTGCAGGGAGGTGCATTGCAACTTGGAAAATGTGATGATAAGATGAAAACGACAATGACTAGGGAGACCGGAATGGCCATTTTTGTCTTATGAACCGTTATCAGCCAGTCATACACAATCACTGGTGTGGAAAGCCCGAGATTCGAGCTCGTGACTTTTGGTCATTGAGTGTGACACTCTACCGTTGCGTCACGAGCCCGTTGATTTGTCGGTTTGCGATCGTGAATATGAATTATGATAGTGAGATATTTACCGATCTGGCTAAGGAAAAGGTATGTTCCGTTCAGCCCCGGAGCTTACTTTCTAGCCCTCGCAGAGTGTTGCATATCAACATGGAGAATATGATAAAAAGGTGAATCAACAAAGACAAGGGAGACCGGAATGGCCATTTCTGGCTTATTAGCCTTCAGCAGACTAGGTGTTGTTAGCATGAGCTTCGAACCCGCGAAAATTGGTCATAGAACGACACTCTACCATTAAGTCAGTGGCCCGTTGTTTTGCCTGTATGCAATCGGGAATATGAATTATGATAGTGAGATGTTCACGAAGCTGGCTTTGGAACAGGTTTGATCTGTTGTGAACTGGAGTTCACTTTAGAGCCCTCGCAGTCAGTCACCTAGCAACTTGGAGAATATGATTATGAAAGGGACCGACAAAAATAAGGGAGACCGGAATGGCCATTTCTGGCTTATTAGATGTCACCAGCCAATCATACACAATTCCTGGTGTGGATCGCCCGATATTCCAACCCCATGATTCTTGGCCATTGGTTTGACAAACTACCTTTGAGCCACGGACTGTTTGTTTTGTCGGCATGCGATCGGGAATATGAATTATGATAGTGAGATTTTTACCGAGCCGGCTTAGAAAAGGTATGTTCCGTTGTGACCTCAAGCTCACTTTAAAGCCCTCACAGTCATCTGATTAGGAACTTGGAGAATATGATGATCAGTAGGAACCGACAAAGACAAGGGAGAAAAGAATGGTCATTTCTGGCTTATTAGTTATCATCAGCCAGTCATACCCAATCACGGGTCTGGATCACCAAAGATTCAAACCTAGGACATTTTGTACTTAGTGTGACAAACTACCATTCAGCCACGGGTCCGCTGTTTTGTCGGTTTGCGATCGGGAATATGAATTATGATAGTGAGATGTTCACGAAGGTGGCTCAGATAAAAGGTATGTTCCGTTGTGACGTGGATCTCTCTTTAGAGCCCTCGCAGTCAGTCGCCTAGCTACTTGGATAATATGATGACAAGGGGAAACCGATTAAGAAAAGGGAGACTGGAAGGGACATTTTTGTCTTATAAGCCGTTATCAGCCAGTCATTACCGATCCCGAGTGTCGATAACACGAGCTTCGAACCCGCGACTTTGGTCATTGAGAGTGACGCACTACCATTGAGCCACAGGCACGTTGTTTTTTCAGTTTGCGATCCGGAATATGAATTATGATAGTGAGATATTAACCGGAATGGCTTTGGAACAGGTATTTTCCGTTGTGACCTGCAGCTCTCGTTAGAGCGCTTGCAGGGAGGTGCATTGCAACTTGGAAAATGTGATGGTAAGATGAAACCGACAAAGACAAGGGAGACCGGAATGGCCATTTTTGTCTTATGAACCATTATCAGCCAGTCATACACAATCACTGGCGTGGAAAGCCCGAGATTCGAGCTCGTGACTTTTGGTTATTGAGTGTGACACTCTACCGTTGCGTCACGAGCCCGTTGATTTGTCGGTTTGCGATCTTGAATATGAATTATGATAGTGAGATATTAACCGATCTGGCTAAGGAAAAGGTATGTTCCGTTTGGCCCCGGAGTTCACTTTCGAGCCCTCGCAGAGTGTTGCATATCAACTTGGAGAATATGATGAATAGGTGAACCAACAAAGACAAGGGAGACCGGAATGGCCATTTCTGGCTTATTAGCCGTCAGCAGACTAGGTGTCGTTAGCACGAGCTACTAATCCCGCGAAAATTGGTCATAGAACGACACTCTACCATTAAGTCAGTGGCCCGTTGTTTTGCCTGTATGCAATCGGGAATATGAATTATGATAGTGAGATGTTCACGAAGCTGGCTTTGGAACAGGTTTTGATCCGTTGTGAACTGGATTTCACTTTAGAGCCCTCGCATTCAGTCACCTAGCAACTTGGAGAATATGATGATGAGGAGGAACCGACAAAAATAAGGGAGACCGGAATGGCCATTTTTGTCTTATGAACGGTCATCAGCAAGTCATACACAATCACTGGTGTGGAAAGCCCGAGATTCGAGCTCGCGACTTTTAGTCAATGAGTGTGACATTCTACCGTTGCGTCACGAGCCCGTTGATTTGTCGGTTTGTGATCGAGAATATGAATTATGATAGTGAGATATTTACCGATCTGGCTAAGGAAAAGGTATGTTCCGTTGGGCCCCTGAGCTCACTTTCGAGCCCTCGCAGAGTGTTGCATATCAACTTGGAGAATATGATGAAAAGGTGAACCAACAAAGACAAGGGAGACCGGAATGGCCATTTCTGGCTTATTAGCCGTCAGCATACTAGGTGTCATTAGCACGAGCTTCGAACCCGCGAAAATTGGTCATAGAACGACACTCTACCATTAAGTCAGTGGCCCGTTGTTTTGCCTGTATGCAATCGGGAATATGAATTATGATAGTGATATGTTCACGAAGCTGGCTTTGGAACAGGTTTGATCCGTTGTGAACTAGAGTTCACTTTAGAGCCCTCGCAGTCAGTCATCTAGCAACTTGGAGAATATGATGATGAGGAGGAACCGACAAAAATAAGGGAGACCGGAATGGCCATTTCTGGCTTATTAGATGTCACCAGCCAATCATACACAATTCCTGGTGTGGATCACCCAATATTCCAACCCCATGATTCTTGGCCATTGGTGTGACCAACTACCTTTGAGCCACGGACTGTTTGTTTTGTCGGCATGCGATCGGGAATATGAATTATGATAGTGAGATTTTTACCGAGCCGGCTTAGAAAAGGTATGTTCCGTTGTGACCTCAAGCTCACTTTAAAGCCCTCACAGTCATCTGATTAGGAACTTGGAGAATATGATGATCAGTAGGAACCGACAAAGACAAGGGAGAAAAGAATGGTCATTTCTGGCTTATTAGTTATCATCAGCCAGTCATACCCAATCACGGGTTTGGATCACCAAAGATTCAAACCTTGGACATTTTGTACTTAGTGTGACAAACTTCCATTGAGCCACGGGTCCGCTGTTTTGTCGGTTTGCGATCGGGAATATGAATTATGATAGTGAGATGTTCATGAAGCCGGCTTCGATAAAAGTTATGTTGTGTTGTGACCTGGAGCTCACTTTAGAGCCCTAGCACTCAGTCACCTAGCAACTTAGAGAATATGATAATCAGTAGGAACCGAAAAAGAAAAAGGAGCCTGGAATGTCTATTTCTGACTTACTAGCCGTCATCAGCCACTCATACCCAATCACGGGTGTCGATGGCCCAAGCTTTAAACCCACGATCATTGGTCTTTGAGTATAACAATGTACCATTGAGTCACGGGCCCGTTGTTTTGTCGGTTTGCGATCGGGAATATGAATTATGATAGTGAGATGTTCACCGAGCTGGCTTAGGAACACGCATGTTCCGTTGTGTCCTGGAGCTTACTTTAGAGCCCCAGAAGTCAGTCGCCTAGCAACTTGGAGAATATTATGATCAGTAAGAACCACCAAAGACAAGGTAGACCGGAATAGTCACTTCTTGCGTATTAGCAGTCATCAACCATGCATACGCAATCCCTGGTGTTGGTCGCCCGAGATTCGAACCCATGACCTTTGGTTATTTAGTTTATATGTTTACATTTGAGCCAAAGACCCGTTGTTTTGTCAGATTGCGAAAGGGAATATGAATTATGATAATGAGATGTTCACGAAGCTGGCTCAGATAAAAGGTATGTTCCGTTGTGACGTGGATCTCTCTTTAGAGCCCTCGCAGTCAGTCGCCTAGCAACTTGGATAATATGATGACAAGGGGAAACCGATTAAGAAAAGGGAGACTGGAAGGGACATTTTTGTCTTATAAGCCGTTATCAGCCAGTCATTACCGATCCCAAGTGTCGATAACACGAGCTTCGAACCCGTGACTTTGGTCATTGAGAGTGACGCACTACCATTGAGCCACAGGCACGTTGTTTTTTCAGTTTGCGATCCGGAATATAATTTATGATAGTGAGATATTCACCGAAATGGCTTTGGAACAGGTATTTTCCGTTGTGCCCTGCAGCTCTCGTTATAGCCCTTGCAGGGAGGTGCATTGCAACTTGGAAAATGTGATGATAAGATGAAACCGACAAAGACAAGGGAGACCGGAATGGCCATTTTTGTCTTATGAACCGTCATCAGCCAGTCATACGCAATCCCTGGTGGGAAAGCCCGAGATTCGAGCTCGTGACTTTTGGTCATTGAGTGTGACCTCTACCGTTGCGTCGAGCCCCGTTGATTTGTCGGTTTGCGATCGTGAATATGAACTATGAGTGAGATATTTACCGATCTGGCTAGGAAAAAGAGTATGTTCCGTTGGGCTCCCTGAGGCTCTTTCGAGTCCCTCACAGAGTGTTGCATATCAACTTGGAGAATATGATGAAAAGGTGAACCAACAAAGACAAGGGAGACCGGAATGGCCATTTTGGCTTATTAGCCGTCAGTATACTAGGTGTCGTTAGCACTAGCTTCGAACCCGCGAAATTGACATAGAACGACACTCTACCATTAAGTCAGTGGCCCGTTATTTTGCCTGTATGCAATCGGGAATATGAATTTATGATAGTGAGATATTCACGAAGCTGGCTTTGGAACAGGTATTTTCCGTTGTGAACTGGAGTTCACTTTAGAGCCCCTCGCAGTCAGTCACCCTGCAACTTGGAGAATATGATGATGAGTGGAAAAATGTGATGATAAGATGAAACCGACAAAGACAAGGGAGACCGGAATGGCCATTTTTGTCTTATGAACCGTCATCAGCCAGTCATACACAATCACTGGTGTGGAAAGCCCGAGATTCGAGCTCGTGACTTTTGGTCATTGAGTGTGACACTCTACCGTTGCGTCACGAGCCCGTTGATTTGTCGGTTTGCGATCGTGAATATGAATTATGATAGTGAGATATTTACCGATCTGGCTAAGGAAAAGGTATGTCCCGTTGGGCCCCGGAGCTCACTTTCGAGTCCTCACAGAGTGTTGCATATCAACTTGGAGAATATGATGAAAAGGTGAACCAACAAAGACAAGGGAGACCGGAATGGCCATTTCTGGCTTATTAGCCGTCAGTATACTAGGTGTCGTTAGCACTAGCTTCGAACCCGCGAAAATTGGTCATAGAACGACACTCTACCATTAAGTCAGTGGCCCGTTATTTTGCCTGTATGCAATCGGGAATATGAATTATGATAGTGAGATGTTCACGAAGCTGGCTTTGGAACAGGTATGATCCGTTGTGAACTGGAGTTCACTTTAGAGCCCTCGCAGTCAGTCACCTAGCAACTTGGAGAATATGATGATGAGGAGGAACCGACAAAAATAAGGGAAACCTGAATGGCCATTTCTGGCTTATTAGATCTCACCAGCCAATCATACACAATTCCTGGTGTGGATCGCCCGATATTCCAACCCCATGATTCTTGGCCATTGGTGTAACCAACTACTTTTGAGCCACGGACTGTTTGTTTTGTCGGTATGCGATCGGGAATATGAATTATGATAGTGAGATATTCACCGTGCCGGCTTATGAAAAGTTATGTTTCGTTGTGACCTGGAGCTCATATTAAAGCCCTCACAGTCAGTCGCCTAGGAACTTGGAGAATATGATGATAAGGTTGAACCGACAAAGACAAGGGAGTCCGGAATGGCCATTTCTAGCTTATTAGCTGTCATCAGCCACTCATATCCAATCCCTATTTGGGATCGAGCGAGATTCGAACCCGCGCCTTTTGGTCATTGTGTGTGACCCTCTCATTCAGTCATGGGCCCGTTATTTTGTGTGTTTGCGATCGGGAATATGAATGACGATAGTGAGATGTTCAACGAGCTGGCTTAGGAACAGATATATTCCGTTGTTCCCTGGAGCTCATTTTAGAGCCCTCGCAGGCAGTCGCCTAGGAACTTGGAGAATATGATGAAGAGTAGGAAACGACAAAGACAAAAGATACCGGAATGGTCATTTCTGGCTTATTAGTCATCATCAGCCAGTCATACACAATCCATGATATGTATCGCCCGATATTCCAACCTCATGATCTTTGGCATTTAGTGTGACAATCTACCATTGATCCACAGGCCCGCTGTTTTGTTGGTTTGCAAAGGGGAATATGAATTATGATAGTGAGATATTCACAGATCTGGCTTAGAAACCGCTTATGTCCGTTGTGCCCTTCAGCTCACTTTAGATCCCTAGCAGGTAGTTGCATTGCGACATAGAAAATTTGGTGATAAGATTGAACCGAAAAACGCAAGGGAGACCAGAATGGCCATTTTTGTCTTATTAGCCATCATCAGCCAGTCATACACAATCCCTGGTGTCAATAACCTGAGAATCTAACCCGTGACCTTTGGTGATTTAGAATGACACTACCATTGAGACACGGCTCAGTTGTTTTGTCGGTTTGCAATCGGGAATATGAAATATGATAGTGAGATTTTCACATAGCTGGCTTAGTAACAGGTATGTTCCCTTGTGCCCTGGAGCTCACTTTAGAGCCCTCGCAGGTAGTCGCCTAGCACCTTGGAAAATGGGATGATAAGGTGGATCCGAGAAATACAAGGGAGACCGGAATGGCCATTTCTGGCTTATAAGCCGTCATTAGCCAGTCATACACAATTCCTGGTGTGAATTGCCCGAGATTTGAATCTGCGAGCTTTGTTTATTGAGTATAACACTCTAACGTTCAGTCATGGGCCCGTTGTTTTGTCTGTTTGCGATCGGGAATAAGAATTATGATAGTGTGGATCGCCCAAGATTCGAACCAGCGATTTTTGGTCATTTAGTATAACATTCTACCATGGAGCCACTGGTCAATTGTTTTGTCGGTGTGCGATCGGGAAAATTAATTATGATAGTGAGATGTTCAACGTGCTGGCTTAGGAACAGTTATAATCCGTTGAGCACTGGAGATCACTTGAGAGCTCTTGCAGTCAGTCGCCTAGTAACTTAGAGAATATGATGATGAGTAGTAACCGACAAAAACAAGGGAAACCGGAATGGCCATTTCTGGTTTATTAGACGTCATAAGCCAGTCATACACAATCCCTTGTGTAGATTGCCCGCGATTCGAACCAGCGAATTTTAATCATTTAGTATAACACTCTACCATTGTTTAACGGAACCGTTGATTTGTCGGTTTGCGATCGGGAATATAAATTATGATAGTAAGATGTTCACCGAGCTGGCTTTGGATCAGGTATGTTCTTTTGTGCCCTGCAGCTCACTTTAGAGCCCTCGAAGCCTGTTGCATAGAAACTTCGAAAATGTGATGATATGCTGTAACCGACCAAGACAAGGGAGACCGGAATGGCCATTTTGGGCTTATTGGCGGTCATCAGCCAGTCGTACACAATCCCTGGTGTTGATCGACAGAGACTCAAACCAGCGACTTTTGGTCATTAAGTGTGACAATCTGCCATTGTTTCACGGACCCTTTGTCTCGTTTGTTTGCGATCGCGAATATGAATTATGATAGTGAGATGTTCACCGAGCTGGCTGAGGAACAGGCAAATTCGTTGTGCCCTTGAGCGCACTTTAGAGCCCTTGCAGGCAGTTACTTAATAACTTGAAGAATATGATGATAAGGTGAACCAAAAAAGGCAAGGGAGTCCAGAATGGCCATTTTTGGCTTATTTACCGTCATCAGCCAGGCAAACACAATCCCTGATGTGGATCGCCCGAGATTCGATCCCGCGACATTCGGTCATTGAGTGTGACATTTTACCATTGAGTCAAAGGCCCGTTATTTTGTCTGTTCGCGATCGGGAATAAGATTTATGATAATGAGATGTTCACCGAGCTGGCTTAGGAACAGATATGTCCCGTTGTGCCCTACAGGTAAGTTAAGAGCCCTCGCGGGCAGTTGCATAGCAACTTAGAAAATGTTTTGGTAAGATAAAGCCGACAAAGACAAGGGTGCAAGAATGGCCATTTTTGGCTTATTAACCGTCATCGGTCAGGCATACACAATCCCTGGTGTGGATCGCCCGAGATTCGAACCCGCGACTTTTGGTTATTTAGTGTGACACTCTACCATTGAGCGACAGGCCCATTGTTTTGTCAGTTTGCGATCGGGAATATGAATTATAATAGTGAAATTTTCACCAAGCCGGCTTTGGAAAAGGTGTGTTCCGTTGTTACCTGGAGCTCACTTTAGAGCCCTAGCAGTCGGCCGCCAAGCAACTTGGAGAATATGATGATCAGTATGAACCGACAAAAACAAGGGAGACTGGAATGGTCATTTGTGGCTTATACGCCATTATCAGCCAGTCATACACAATCCCTGGAGTGGATCGCTTGAGTTGAAACCCCCGACCTTTGGTCATTGCGTGTAACGTTCTACCATTGAGCCACGGATCCGCTGTTTTGTCAGTTTGCGATCGGTTATATGAATTATGATAGTGAGATGTTCCATGAGCTAGTTTTGGAAAAGGTTTATTCCGTTGTGACCTGGAGGTAACTTTAAAGACCTCGCATTCAGTCATTTAGGAACTTGGAGAATATGATGATCAGTAGGAATCGAAAAATGCAAGGGAGTCCGAAATAGTCATTTCTAGATTATTAGACATCATCAGTCAGTCATATATAATCCCTGGTGTGAATCGCCTGAAATTCCAACCACATAATCTTTGGCCATTAGTGTGAAAATCTACCATTGAGCCACGGGGTCATTGTTTTGTCTGCTTGCGATCGGGAATATGAATTATGATAGTGAGATATTCACCGAGCCGTCTTAGAAAAAGGTATGTTCCGTTGTGCCCTGGGGCTCACTTAAGAGACCTCGCAAGCGGTTGCATAGCTACTTGAAAAATTTGATGATAAGGTGGAACCGACAAAGACAATTGAGAACAGAATGGCCAGTTCTGGTTTATAAGCCGTCAGAAGCCAGTCATACACAATTCGTGGTTTGCATCGCCCGAGTTTTAAACCCGCGACCTTTGGTCATTGCGTGTACACTACCATTGAGCCACGGACCCGTTGTTTTGACGGTTTGCGATCGGGAATATGAATTATGATAGTGAGATTTTTACTGAGCTAGCTTAGAAACAGGTATATTCCGTTGTGCCCTGGAGCTCACTTTAGAGCCCTCGCAGGCAGTCACCTAGCAACTTGGAGAATATGATGATAACGAGGAACCGAGAAAGACAAAGAAGCACGGAATGGGCATTTCTGGCTTATTCGCCGTCAGAAGCCAGTCATACACAATTCGAGGTGTGGATTGGCCGGAATTCGAACCCGCGAATTTTGATCATTGAGTGTGAAAATCTATCATTGTGTCACGGGTCCGTTGATTTGTCGGTTTGCGGTCGGGAATATGAAATATGACAGTGAGATGTTTACCGAGCTGGTTTAGGAACAGGTATGTTCTGTAGTTCCCTGGAGCTCATTTTAGAGCCCTCACAGGCAGTCGCCTAGCAACTTAAAGAATGTGATGAAAACTAGGAACCGAAAAAGACAAGGGAGACCAGAAAGGTCATTTCTGGCTTATTAGACATCATCAGCCATTCATACAAAATCCCTGGTGTGGATCGCCTGATATTCCAACCTCATGATCTTTGGCCATTTGTGTGACAATCTACCATTGCGCCACGGGCCCGTTTTTATGTTGGTTTGCGATCGGGAATATGAATTATAATAGTGAGATGTTCACCGACCCGTATTAATCAAAGGTATGTTCCGTTGTGACCTAGATCTCACTTTAGAGCTCTCGCAGTCAATCGCCTAGCAACTTGGAGAATATGATGATCAGAAGGAACCGAAAAAGACAAAGGAGACCGGAATGGTCATTTCTGGTTTTATTAGTAATCATCAGCCAGTCATACACAATCCTTGATGTGGATCGCCCGATATTCCAACCACATGATTTAGTGTGAAAATCTACCATTGATCCACAGGCCCGCTGATTTGTCGGTTTGCAAAGGGGAATATGAATTATGATAGTGAGATATTAACATATCTGGCTTAGAAACCGCTTATGTCCGTTGTGCCCTTCAGCTCACTTTATATCCCTAGCAGGTAGTTGCATTGTGACATAGAAAATTTGGTGATAAGATTGAACCGAAAAACGCAAGGGAGACCAGAATGGCCATTTTTGTCTTATTAGCCGTCATCAGCCAGTCATACACATTCCCTGGTGTCAATAACCCGAGAATCTAACCCGCGACCTTTGGTGATTTAGAATGACACTACCATTGAGACACGGCTCAGTTGTTTTGTCGGTTTGCAATCGGGAATATGAAATATGATAGTGAGATTTTCACATAGCTGGCTTAGTAACAGGTATGTTCCATTGTGCCCTGGAGCTTACTTTAGAGCCCTCGTAGGTAGTCGCCTAGCACTTTGGAGAATATGATAATCAGTAGTAACCGAGAAATACAAGATAGACCGGAATAGGCATTTCTGGCTTATAAGCCGTCATCAGCCATTCATACACAATCCCTGGTGTGGGTCGCCCGAGATTCGAACCCACGCCATTTGATCATTGAGTGTGAAACTCTACCATTGAGCCACTGGTCCGTTTTTAGTCGATTTGGGATCGGAAAAAGAATTATGATAGTGAGATGTTCACCGATCTGGTTTAGGAACAGGTATGTTCCGTTGTTCCCTGCAGCTCTCTTATGAGCCCTCGTAGGCAGTCGCATAGCAACTTGGAAAATGTGATGATAAGATGGAACCGACAAAGAAAAGGGAGACCAGAATGGCCATTATTGGTTTATTAGCCATCATCTGCCAGTCATACCAAACGCTTGTGTGGATCGCCCGAGATTCGAACCCGCGACTTATGGTCCTAGCGTGTGATTCTCTACCACTGCGTCACGGGCCCGTTTATTTGTCGGTTTGTGATTGGGAATATGAATTATGATGGTAAGATGTTCAACGAGCTAGCTTAGGAACAGGAATTTTCCGTTATACCCTGGAGCTCACTTTAGAGCCCTCGCAGGCAGTGGCATAGAACTTGGAAAATATGATGATAAGGTGAAAACGACAAAGACAAGGGAGTCCGGAATGGCCATTTCTAGCTTATTAGCTGTCATCAGCCACTCATACCCAATCCCTATTTGGGATCGCGAAAGATTCGAACCCGCGACTTTTGCTTATTGTGTGACCCTACCATTGAGTCCGGGGACCGTTATTTTGTCGGTTTGCGATCGGGAATATGAATGACGATAGTGAGATGTTCACCGAGCTGGCTTAGGAACATATATGTTCTGCTGTGCCCTGGAGCTCATTTGAGAGCCCTCGCAGGCAGTCGCCTAGCACCTTGGAAAATGGGATGATAAGGTGGATCCGACAAAGACAAGGGAGACCGGAATGGCCATTTCTGGCTTATTAGCCGTCATCAGCCATTCATACACAATCCCTGGTGTGGATCGCCCGAGATTCGAACCCACGCCATTTGATCATTGCGTGTGATACTCTACCATTGAGCCACTGGTCCGTTTTTAGTCGGTTTGCGATCGGAAAAAGAATCATGATAGAGAGATGTTCACCGATCTGGTTTAAGAACAGGTATGTTCCGTTGTTCCCTGCAGCTCACTTATGAGCCCTCGTAGGCAGTACATAGCAACTTGCATAAATGTGATGATAAGATGGAACCGACAAAGAAAAAGGAGACCGGAATGGCCATTTTTGGTTTATTAGCCGTCATCAGCCAGTCATACCAAACCCTGGCGTGGATCGCCCGAGATTCGAACCCGCGACTTATGGTCATAGCGTGTGATTCTCTACCACTGGGTCACGGGCCCGTTTATTTGTCGGTTTGCGATTGGGAATATGAATTATGATGGTAAGATGTTCAACGAGCTGGCTTAGGAACAGGAATTTTCCGTTATACCCTGGAGCTCACTTTAGAGCCCTCGCAGGCAGTGGCATAGCAACTTGGAAAATATGATGATAAGGTGGAAACGACAAAAACAAGGGAGTCCGGAATGGCCATTTCTAGCTTATTAGCTGTCACTAGCCACTCACACCCAATTCCTATTTGGGATCGGGCGAGATTCGAACCCGCGCCTTTTGGTCATTGTGTGTGACCCTCCCATTGAGTCATGGGCCCGTTATTTTGTCGGTTTGCGATCGGGAATATGAATGAAGATAGTGAGATGTTCAGCGAGCTGGCTTAGGAACATATATGTTCCGTTGTGCCCTGGAGCTCATTTTAGAGCCCTCGCAGGCAGTCGCCTAGCACCTTGGAAAATATGATGATAAGGTGGATCCGACAAAGACAAGGGAGACCGGAATGGCCATTTTTGGTTAAAAAGTCGTCATCGGCCTTTCATACACAATCCCTGGTGTGCATCACCCGAGATTTGAACCCGCGACTTTTGGTCATTGTGTGTGACACACTACCATTGAGGCACAGAATCGTTGTTTTGTCGTTTTGCGATCGGGAATATCAATTCCGATAGTGAGATGTTCACCAAGCTGGCTTAGGAACAGGTATGTTCCTTTGTTCCCTGGATCACACTTTAGAGCCCTCGCATGCAGTCGCCAAGCAACTCTGAGATTATGATGATAAGGGGGAACAGACAAAGACATGGGAGACCAGAATGGCAATTTATTGGCTTATTAGCCATCATTAGCCAGTCATACTCAATCCCAGGTTTTGATAACCCGAGATTCAAAACCGCGACATTTGGTCATTGAGTGAAACACACTACCATTGAGCCAACTGCCCGCTGTTTTGTGGGTTTGCAATCGGAAATATGAATTATGATAGTGAGATGTTCACCGATCTGGCTTACTAACATGTATGTTCGTTGTTTCCTAAAGCACACTTTAGAGCCCTCGCAAGCAGTTGCACAGCAACTTGGAGAATATGATGATAAGGTGGAACCGACAAAAACAGAGGAGACCGGAATGGACATTTTTGGCTTAATAGCCGTCAGCAGCCAGTCATACACAATATCTGGTGTGGATCGTCCGAGATTTGAACCCGCGCCTTTTGGTCATTGTGTGACCCTACCATTGAATCATGGGTCCGTTATTTTGTCGGTTTGCGATCTGGAATATGAATTACGATAGTAAGATGTTCACCGAGCTGTGCCCTGGAGCTCACTTTAGAGCCCTCGCAGGCAGTCACCTAGCAACTTGGAGAATATGATGATAAGGTGGAACCGACAGAGACAAGGGAGGCCGGAATGGTCATTTTTGGCTTACTAGCCATCATCAGCCTGACAAAGACAAGGGAGATTGGAATGGCCATTTCTGGCTTATTAACCGTCATCAGCCACTCATTTGCAGCCCCATATGATGCCTGACCTGGCTCGAGCCCGTGACCTGTTGATCAGAAGTCTAAAACTCTAAGCACAAAGCCACGAGCTCATCATCTGGCTGGTTTACATTGCGAATATTAAAAGTGGTGGATGGAAGTTTACCGAATACTATAAGGTTAATTTCTGGTTTATTAGTCGCCGTCAGCCAGCCAAACCCAAAACAACGAACCTGTGGCTAAGTGGTAGTGTTGCACTGAATAACCAAATTTCACTGTTTCAAATCTTAAGTAGCTCACTTTTTGCCGGTTCCGATCGGGAATATTGACATTAGTACAGGGACTCTCACCGATCGTGGGGCTTCCTACGGGCCTCGAGAGGGAGCCTCACGGCAAACCAGAACGAGTGAGTTCCGTTTGCGTTCGCTGAGCGTGCATTAACGAATGCAAGTCAATATTCCCAAGTGAAACCGGCAAGACAACGAGCCCGTGACTCAAAGGTTAGAACCTTGGACTTCTAATGAACTGGTCGCAGGTTCGATCCTCAGGTGGTGCACCACTCGGGGTGGGTAGAACTGGCTGACGACGGCTAATAAGTCAGAAATGGCCATTCCATTCTCCCTGCGATATTCATCTGCCTACTCTGACTTATTCTTTTTAATGCAGGTGAAAGGCCCGTATGCGCATCTCCGTTAGAGGCGATGAGATAGCATCTAGGTACGTAAAAGCCTAGGAGACAAGTATCACCGATGTTGTTCGCCGCCACTGCCCTTAAGACGATACCCGGGCCCGCGAAGGCAAGTACGCGCGTGATTGGTCAGGTGACCGCACCAAGTCACACAGTACGGCCGGGCTGCCTTGTTTTGGACTCATATACCACGTCATTGGCCAGTTCGGATGTTGCAGAGGGAGAAGCTACCATATCGTGAACCCTAACTGCAGCCCTACGGCCGGAGTCCCCAATTTCTCTCACGGACTGGGAACGCCAGTCGACAACTGAACGACACACTTGCCTCCTGCCTTGCCGAATGCGTCTATGTTCATTCTCACACCTCCATGTTCGCACTTTCAAGGCCAGATGAACGAACAGGAGTTTCTCCTCAACGGTGGACGAATACACGGCTGCAAAGGTTTCTGTGTAGCAGATACAGGGTCACCTGTTAGCCGAGGATTGTGCAGACAATGCCACAGAACCAGATGTGCAATTGGGCTTGAACCTTTTCAGGCGGGGCATGGCTACGAGGTAGACCATTGTCACGCGCCAACAGATTTCCATTCGGAGTAGGCATGCGCAGTCAACAGCAACTTCTTCCGCACCCCAAACAAGTCTGCTATCTCTGGAGGCACAAGTTCAAGAAAAAAAAACAAAATCGACAAGATCTGAAGCACAAGCTGAAAGACCAATTAAACTTCTGGAGGCTTTAAATAGCCATCCTGAAGCCGACAGGGCGTTCGTCCTAACACCAATGGTTGTTCTGATCGGACTGTGGCTGCTGAGCAGGTCAGTTTCATTGAGACTGGGTGCCAGGTAGAGGCCGAGCAGACTGGTGCCACCTGCAGCATGGCGCGCAGCTTAGCATCACGCCGGCCGACCCGTGCTCAGCACGATATAGACGTCCCCGAGACAACTGCCTACAGTGATGCTGTATTCCCAACACGTACACAGCAGGATCGCATTTGACGAACAATAATCTTGGGTAGAAGAATATTACTGAAAAATGAGTTGGGGATTTTTGTAGAGTTTAAAAATGCACTTGACGCAATTGTTAAAATATTGGCGGCCTCGGTGGGATTCGAACCCATGACTGCAAGAGGAAGGCTTGCGTACAACCAACGCCCTAACCACCTGAGCTACGAGGCCACCACCGGCGGCAGCCATGAGTTTAATCACATTTGGGTCCAGAATGCTGCAGCCTATGGTAAACATCAAATCTGATACACTAAGCTGACTGCCCAAGCAGGACTTCGTGAGCAATCAATCTAGAATCCACAAGATGACAACCCGGCACAGTTTATTAGTAGGAGATTTTGGCAGATTTTAATAATTCTTTCGAGCAAACTCAAGGCACTTGGTGGGGCCTCAAAACTCAGTTGATCGTACTAAAGCCTTCCCATTGAAGGCGTGGGATCGAGTCCCACTGAGGCCGCCATTTTGCACAACTGGGGTAAATGAATAACCGACAAAAGACAAGGGAGACTGGAATGGTCATTTCTGGCTCAGTAACCGTCATCAGCTAGTCATACCCAACCCCAGGTGATGCCTGACCGGGCTCGAGCCCGTGACCTGTTGATCAGAAGTCCAACGCTCTAAGTATCGAGCCACGAGTTCGTCGTCTGGCTGGTTGACATTGGGAATATTAGGATTGGTGATGGAAGCTCACCGAAAAGTGAAATGGTAATTTCTGGTTTATTAGTCGTCGTCAGCCAGCCAAACCCAATCCCAAAACAACGAGCCCGGGACTAAGTGGTAGTTTTAAACTCAATAACCAAATTTCGCGGTTTCAAATCTTAGGTGGCTCTTTTTTTGCCGGTTTCGATCTGGAAAATCGACATTGGTACAGGGACTCTCACCGATCGGTCTTTGTCGGCAAGGCTCTTCTTCTGGCCCAATGCAAAACGGGACGAGTGAGTCCCAGTACTGGTCACTGAACGTCTCTTAATCAACCAGGAATTTTTGTGGCCTGGGAACCAGGCAGCCATCGTCACTCGAACGGATTAAGCTCCGGGGAGTTCCGGTCAAGGACCGTCAACAGGTTGCACTCTATCTAGGTATCTCTAGGCACCCTACATGAACATCCGCAGCAGTGATAACCGAGGCATTAGTCGTCAGGCCTGTGGCATTTGATGAGGATGACCATCGCCAACGACGAACCAGCTATACGTTTGACGAGCATAGCAGTAATGAAAATTACTATTATCAAGAATTTACGTATAAAGAAGTCACACTTTGAGTAGAGAATGATTGAGGAGAGAGTGAATACAGTTAAAAAATTGTCTCATCGAAGTAACGCAACAAAGGTGGAAGGGAGTGAGGAACGGAGACGGGCTTCGCCAAATCCAAAGAACTTTAAAAAACGGTGCTGGCCGTCAGAAAGGACCTAACGTTCCACGTAGCGGCGAACTTCAGACTGCAGCTTCGCTGACTTGTAGTCAGCCCGCAATTGGATAAAATTGGAAAGGAGTTCCCTTGGGATCCCTGAACGTATATAGTCCTGCCAAACCTGTCGCACGTTCTGGGGCTTGATAAGCATTAAGTTCATCAACTTCAGTAGGACATCGAAGAGGTAATCAATCATTGGCAAATCGAATTCCTTGGCGGTGTCTCGGTAGGCAGTCACATCTTGCATTGCCACGAACCCCCCTAAAGCAGTCATAAGTCGAGAATAGAGCAAAAGCGAAATAAATAAAGCACATTGAAGTCTTCGAAAGTAGCATTGCAGGCAGGAAAGAACCGATGAAGAGATATCTGTTGACTTGAGTCACCTAGTCGTAGACGATGCGGTGGCTTTAGTGGCGCTACTCGATGCAAAAACGCTGCGCCTGTTCTACTAATGGATGTCAATATAACGGTCAAGATGACAAAATTTTGAATGAAGAGCTGATTGTGTGGGGATACAATAAGACAGATCCCTTATCGTCCGGTACAGTACAGATAAATACTGACACGAGGGTAGTGTGTATCAATGCACTTAAGTAAACAAGAGCGGGTTACGGTAGGAAACTCGATATTTCCACTCTACGTGGTATTCATGGAGAACAAGCCGACTTGACTGCAATGATGCCTCCCAGTAGACTTCCGTTTGCCTGAAAATCTAATTGTTGACAAAGGACCGCCTCGAGGCTGGATAAGATCCGTCCAGAGGGCGGTATCAGTAAGTGCAATGTACCTGAATCCGAGAAACTGTAGCCATAAAAATGGTCGACTAGGAGGCGGTGGAAACGGGTGCCAAACTCGTTCAAGAAGTTGACCCGGTTCTGTCCGTCCAGGTATTTGCGTGTTTCCTGGATGACCCTCTGGACGAAGGTGCATACATGTCGGCAGGCCTATAAAACCAACACAGGGTGGAGAAAATGTAACTGAATGACCACCTAAAAGCTGCAATTAAAATTTGGAAGTAAAGTTCCCGTACATTTACTAACGCTGCAAATAATATGAACGCGCAATCACTGGGGCATAAGGTACCGGTCTCATGCAGGAGGCCAACACCAGATACGGTGAATCCTTCAGAACAAAACTTTACGGGCTCGATCCGAAATTTTATATGAATATTTCGGCCGAAATCCATCCGCCACTGAGGAGAAACTGCGGAATATTCACAAGCCGCCAACTGGCATTCAGTAGTATAAAGTACTTGAATTATTAGCAGACTGACAGCAGAGGTATCAGCTAAATAAATAAATAATTACGTATTTTATACTACTGAATGCCAGTTGACAGCTTGTGAATATTACTCGGTTATTATGCAGTGGTTGATGGATTTTGGCCAACATATTCATATCGAATTTCGGACAGAGCCTGTAAAGGTTTGTTCCGAAAGATTTCCTCCAAGTTCACGCACAAATTCTCTCGGAAATTAAACGAGGCACGAGACGTATCGCTGCAGAGTTCGGCGCGGCTATCGCCTTTCGTCTGCTGCTATAATACGCACTAGAATCATGCAAATTAAGGACCGACTGCACGCAGGTGAGCAATCTGGTGGAATCTATTAAATACCGTACTGCTACTGTCCTTGCCAGTATGCAGGCCAGACCGGGCGACAAAGTAGCTCCCGATTAATAAAGTGCAAGCGGGCAGTTCTGAGAGGCAACTCACTGTCTCAGGGAGTTGCAAAATTGATAGGGTGAAATCGCTATACCGCCGCATGCCTATGGCAATTAACGGCTCCCCCATTCATCAGGGATGGCTGCCATCTGGTGCGATAACAACTTGAGGGCTGACGTTTGCGTCGTTAATCGGTGAAATTTCATCAGCCGCGTTGGATGTTGGTGTGACGACTGCTCGGCCATATGGCTCAATGGCCTTAACGCTGGAAACAGTGTCCGCCTATGTACTTCCCGAGTGGTTATGTACTTTGGTTATATTAAATCCAAGCACTAACTACGGGTAGAGGTCATTGCTCGTTAATAGACTGGGAGCCCATGAACCATGATTCAAGCAGCGCGCATCTCACGCGATTGTCAACTCTCGCGAGAACTTCAGCCTCATCGAATGAGCCGCGAGTTGAGAATTTGCGTTATTCCTCCACACTGCAGCCGAGTGTTCGGTCATCCGAGCTAGGGACCGTTTTCTAGTTCCTCCGGCATATTTGCTTTGCCCACAATTACATCAGAGCCATTAAACGACTGCAGAAGTTTCTTGCCGTGACAATGGGTCTTTTAGCCTCATTACCTAATGACTGCATCTGGCATATGTGCGACTCCAGTTCCAAGTGATGCGAGAAGGCGGCTGACGGCCTCCGAGGCGTTTTTGACGTACGAAATCGGTCGAATAAATTTGGGGACGGTGCGATTTTCGCGCTGATCTCGTTTGCGTATGCACCGGTTGCCAAAGTGGTGCGGTTAGCCATTTTCTTTGGACATCTATCGAAGATATTGACGTTATGCAAACTCATCTATCAGTTCATTGCAGTACGTTTCCACACGCCAATACAGTTTTGCGTATCTAGATCGGACGTAACAGTCGCCTATTTTGGGGGTTCGTCAAGCTGACACGGCAGTTTACTGCAGGGCGCAGTGGTGACCTGTGCGTAAATTTGCTTTTGCAGCAGCTGCCTCTCTCCCCACGAAGTTAAGTCATCCGTTCTCGTGTTTCAAAGACGATCGGACCCCCTAGTTACACATGAACCAGAGACTCTGGAGCTCACGAGTTCCATTAAATCTGTACTAAGAAACCATTGCAGCCTGACCTCCAGTCAGTGGCGAACTTCCAAGCTATGACCTCTAAGCGTGTCATGATAACTTAGAGGGGATTTATTATATAATGAAATGTCAATCGGAATCCTGAAAAGATTGTTCGATTCGAACAAATTACTCAAGTAGGATTGCAGTATTGGTTATCGTTCAGCCCAATCTTAAGATATTTCAGTCAAACCAGGATTCCAGCCCTTGAAAGAGCTCCTTTTTGATCTGTAGAAAAGTTGCTTAAGTAGTATACACTTTTCACAAGGATTTCTAATGCCCTTATAAATTCAAATATATTCTTTAGAAAACATGCCCACAAATATTCTTTTTCATAATAGTTTAGCAGCAAATTACGTTTTCTTCAATTTTTTGCTTGAAGAAAGGGTATATCTCGGTTTTAGGAAAGTTTCTAATTATGAGTTTGTCAAGAACGTGAAACGTTCACCCCAAATGCATAGCATGCGTCAATTTATTAATGCAGCCTGCATAGTATACAACACGATTCACATCCAGTGCAAAATTTAATGAGCACTTTGTGACATCTTACTCGTAGCAGAGCAAAAGGCGTGATTTCCCTCCGACGGAATGTACACACCAGGCAGTTTGAAAACCCTCAATTTAAGTGTAACGGTTGGAAGGGTTCAAACGTATCCGGCAAGTGAAATAGTTTTGTGCAGGTTTACTACCAAATATATTTGAATTTATAAGGTTATTGAGAATCAATGAGCAAAATTTATACTACTTAAGCAGTCACTTTTTACAGAGCATGAATTTTCCAGACGATGAAAAAGAAGCTCGTTCAAAAACCAATATTCTGAGGTGACTGAAACATCTCGAGATTACGCTGCATAACAATTAATGTCAGAATCCTAGCTATGTTTTCTGTTTGATCCGAAAAGACAGTTCTGATTTTTGGTTGACATTTCATGAGATAGGAAATGTACTGTAAAATGTCATCATCAGATCTGTTACTGAGGCGGATCGGTATGGGAAAAGGTACTTCAAGGGGCGAACTAACTCGCTTCGCTCCAACCAGCAGCCCAGGTCAGGTAAACTGCAGATGAGACAGGGCGTATAAAATTTCTACTCAAGTTCTGCCACAAACCTCTTTGGCTCCCGCTTGGAGTGCCCGTTCGTGACTTTGACCGGATGTCAAAGTGTGTCCCATTTTGTGGCTCCGCAAAGCAGACATAGGGCTTTACAAACGCCCAGGTGCCCAACAGGTTCTGTCCGCTGACGGGATTTATACGCGCAGAAAAAAAACCAATCTTTACAGAATACGATTGAGGCAGATAACTTACATGTCTCGCATAAGCACATAGCCACGCATATAGCCCCTATACAATTCGATTGTAAGTTATTGTAGTAGTCAAGGATACGTTGTGTGGTCAAAGTCAGTATGAAATATCCCCTGGCTCCTGACCTTAACTCCAACCAAAGCCTTAACTTGAACCCAACCTATGACCCAACCCGATGAAAGAATTAACGGTCGCCGCGGGTCACTCCGATGGCAAAAAATCATGACGAATCAGAGGCTGTGGAAAAAGTACTTACATCTTCATGATTCAAAGACTTTTGCCGAATATAAGGAGCAACGAAATAAATGCCGCAAACAAATACAGATTGACGGAACTTTGTTTGAGTGCCGTCTGATAGCAGAATCCGTCATATGCCCAAAGAAGTTCTATCGGTACATCCGCAGTAGGAGAAAACACAGAGATGATATTGCGTGTCTAAAAAACAGCCTTGGAAACTTGTTAGTTGAAGGGCCACGGAAAGCACAATTACTTTGTCAGTTTTTTTCAATCGGTTTTTACGGTGGAGTCGCCAGAAGACAATCAAGAGTTTGAAATATGCAACCATTGTCTTTTCCGTCGAGGAAGTCAGAAGCATCCTCAGTCAGATTAAGCTAGACAAGTCTCCTGGACCCGATGGGATGGCTGGTACTTAAGGAACTATCGACGGAGCTGGCAAAACCTCTTTCAATTCTCTTTGAGTTGTCAATGAGAACCGGGAAACTACCATCACAGTGGAAGCTAGCCAATCACGTTCCTTTATATAAGGGAGGTAGCAGGATGACAGTAAGCAGCTTCTGGCCTATCAGTTTGACTTGCATCTCATGCAAAACGATGGAAGCCCTCGTTAAGAGTGCTATACAACAATTGTGACGAAAAATAACATTCTACAGAATTTTCAGCATGGGGTTCGGAGGCCGCTCCTGTCTCTCAAATTTGTTAACCTACCTGAAGGCCTGGATAAGGGCCTTAGAAGAAGGCTTCGGGGTAGTTGTCGTGTACATCAATTTCCACAAAGCATTCAAAAATGTCCCAAACCACCGCCTTCTGCATAAGCTCAGCGCACTTGGTATCAGGGGGTGATCTTTTAAACTGGATAAGGGAGTTACTCGTTGGCCGAAAACACGGCGTCTGTATCGGAGATGACATGTCATACTGGGTGAATGTGACTAGCAGTGTGCCTCACGGCTCGGTTTTCGGACCCTTACGCTTTATCCTATACGTTAATAACAGCCTACAGGAACTAGATTGCGGTAAAAAAATGTTTGGGCAGTCAGCTTACTGTATCAAAATTGGTGGATTCCATACGTTGCAGTAGGCTGGACGGGTAACCTGATCGAAGTATGATTAAACTCACGGCTCCCGGTGGGGTTGGCTAGAGTGTTGGCTGTATTAAAGCCTTCCCCTTGCTGGTGTGAGTTCGAATCCCACCGAAGCCCCCGAGTTTTTGACAAGTGGGTCAAAGGAAAATAATGTTTGCCTACGACGTTAAGCTCTGGCAAGTCATTAAGAAACCGAACGATCATAAAGCCCTTCAAAATAATTTGCACCGACTGCGAACGTGGTCCGAGAAATGACATGTCACCTAAAAAGCGCTATTCTTCCTGCAGAAGCTTCACAGAAGGATCTTGGGGTTTGGATACAGAGCAACATGGAACTAGCACTGCAGTGCAAGAAGGCCGCAAAAATGCTATGGGAGTATTACATGCAGCCAAAAGGACATTTGTAACCTTCAACAAAGACTTTGGGGGTTACGGCAACTTTTTTTCGGCCTCATCTGGAAAATGGCATATAAACGTGGCGGCCATGGCTGGCAAAGGATAAAACATGCCTCGAAAAAGTACAATGCCGTGAAACAAAGCTGGTAAATAGTTTCAAATATCGATCGTAAATAGAAAGACTGCGCTGCCTTAATCTATTTCCCCTGTGTTACAGGCAGCAAAGAGGTGATCTTATCCTGGTTTACGAGATAATACATGGCTTTGAGGATGGATTGAGCTTTGAGGAGATGTTCCAGTGGCACCATTCTCCCAATCTTCGTGGGCAATCGATGAAGCTGCGCACGAAAATGTCCAGGCTGAACTGCGCTCCGAATTTTTCACGCAAAGGGTAGTAGAGAGCTGGAATGATCTCCCACCATCAGTCGTGGAGGCGACATCCCTTCAGCTGTTCAAGAAAGGCTCGGATGATTATATGTGTCCACTGCTTTCCCTCGACGGTTTGATCCTCAGCTAACTGCCCCCGGTGAACTATACAATTATTATACTACTCACCAATTGCAAGTAATCTGGTTATAGGGATAATTTTTATATACATATCCGCAGTATCGAACACAATAGGGTTCGCAAGGGCATTGCCAAATAAACTGGATAAACAGGAACAACGCTTACTCAAATAAATTTAGTAGTGAGTCTTGCATATTAAACCCACCCCGATAACGTATTACATCCGTAATTTTTAGTAGTCTGTCTTCATTCCTATGCCTCGGACTGCTGTGTTGATGTTTCCCTGAGAAGCATAAAATGACGAACTGCTGGCGCCAAATTCAACAGAGAGCTTATTACAAGGCGCTTAGTGATGTAAATCAGCGAAAGGCCTAGAAGGTTCAGAAGATATTAGCAGCCGAACAGAGTTTGTCAACTAACCAAGGATGCGGAGGGTAGACCGGTGATTGCATTACCGTTGAGACCGCAGCTGTCTCCCTTGTAGTCAGTCTTCTTTTGCTCGCTTGAAAGGATGGCCTGGACTCGAGCAAGACAAAGGGACAGACAACGTTCGAGGCCGGAGGAGAATTTGGCTTCGATTTGGCGTTGGAGGAGCTGCCGCCGTGAAGCGCACTCCTGAAGGTGTGACGGGCTTCCGCTTTGGGGAGAAAATGAAGACGAAAACTAGCGAATTACCACTTCCATACATAGAAGTAAACGTAGATAGAATGTTAAAGGGACCCGAGTCATGAAAAGGCGGGATGATGGGGAAACCAACCATTCTGGGAGACATGGCGTTAACCGGAGTATCGCCTTTCGGCTGGCGTCGGATATTGGTTATCTCATCTCACGAGCGCTTATCGAAGGCACTCACTTGAAGCCTATGGATCACCATTGGCATCTGCGGTTGATTTGTGATCAGTTTAAAATGATAATAGAAACCGAGAGGTGTTACGAACACCGACAAGGACACTGGAACGACTGACTGGTCTGCCGTTACCGGTCAGAAATCCCCAAAACCGGGTGCTGGCGTACTTCTTGAGTAATGCTGCGGCGGCATATGGGTGGGCAAGACCTTTGGAGTGAACCCCAATTTTCGGAGTTCTTCGTGAAAGAAGATGAGGCGAAGTAAACAAAAGAATGGGGTGAAACGCGGGTACGCTCGTACGAACGACCCGTAGAAATGCAAAAAAACAGAAAGCTTTCGAAAATTAACTACATAAATTGGGAGCAATAGGAAAGTGAGCTCGAGCTTTTATCACATATAAGCATGAAGCCAATTAGCTACAGTAATAGGACAGATGCGAGCAGATCAACGGGAGTGAAAAAAGACCACATGCATACTGTTGCAGGAAAGCTGGTATCCTTGCAGACAAAAGCAACGAGTTTAAGCTTCAATGGAAAGCAAAAAACTTTAGGTCAGCATCCTCCCAATTTCGATGGGGTAGGACCCATTGAATGGAAAGTACGTAATGTGTTGTTGACAGCCCGGAGCTCTTGGTCAGCTCACCAGTGTCAAAGAATAAGCGAAGTACAGCCACCCCGGTAATCTGCGTTCACATTGCTGCTACTTGGTTCAATTTTTAAAATCGGATTGCGTTACTAGAAAGTTTTGGGCTATTGCAATCGAGGTTCATGTGGTAGCTTAAAATACGGAGAAGGGCACGAGCTTAGAATTTTCGTAAACACTATCACTATAACATCGTCAAAATTGAAAAAAATATCAATTCACTCGACGGTATTCGCCTGGACGTTCGTGTACATCCAGAGCGACGTGTTAACCGAGCTGCCAGCGCGTCTATTGGTAGCGGAGAGTCTACGCGGGTTCAGCAAAGGTGATAGCTGTGAAATAAGCATTCGCGGACAAACAGCGACGGTACTATCAGGGCACGGTGGACGGAGGTTTAGCACGCCAATTGTCTTATAAAATCCCACAAGGCCCGATAACGGTACTGAGACAAGGATACCGCGAACCACAGTTAAAAATGTTTGCTTGATACTGCTGCCTTCTGGTTAGGTGCTAAGAAAGACAATCTAAAACACAAAATCCGAGCGGCTGTCGGAGACGCGTCTGTACTCAAAATCACAAAAAAACCTCGTGCAATGACCGAATCAACGATAACGCTCCATGATATGGTGTCCGCGGGGAAAAACGCGTTCTGCAACGTCAGTAGAGTAGGGCTAGCTGAAGTACTTAATCCAGATAGACTCGGTAAATGAGGCTGTAATATGATAACGGTAGGAGATCCCAATAAGCAAAGTCGGACTATAGGCAGAGTTCACTGGTACAACCTGGACGCCAGGTATTTGGCTGAAGTGCTGACAGCCAGACGCGGCAGCAAGGAGAAAATTCACCCTTCATCCTATATCACAGAGGCCCATACAACTTTTTTGATAGACAAGGTGTGGCAATCATACTCTCGCAACAACTAAACCATGGACCCCTTGCGTGGAACCAGTCAATAAACGGAGGGCCAACGTACGACTAAAGGGTCACTCTGCAAGCACCTCTGTCGTCTCCCTGTACGAACCAACAATAGCTGGCGACTAGCGGGATAAAGAAACCTATTTGTGGCTGTAAAGATTAATAGAAAAATCCCCTAGACATGATCTGTTGCTGGGAGTGGATCGACCGGACTGGAGACGTGACTTTTAAAACAGCCACATTATTGACCACTTTGTACTTGAGTCTCGGTGGGCAAATGATGAGAGAATGTTCAACTTGACTGACCAGAACCGGCTGTTTATCACTAAAACGGGCTTCAAGCACCACCGCAAACGTTTGATCACTTGGAATTCAAACGACGGCTATACAACTAGTCAGATCGGCTACCTTTTAATCGGTTCAAGGTTCCACATTTGGGTTACGATATCAGACCAAGGCGCGAAGCTGAAGCTGTCCACGCTATTAGGTCAAACAATATTCTCTTTCACACATGCCTTAAAGTTAACCTCTCATCTACACTCAAAGCGTCATGTTCAAGATGCCTTGAGGTAACAATACGCTAACCCACCACAGTTCTGAGTGGTAAGATGCGGTCCGATTTTACGACCCTAGCAGAGGGAGAAGTAGAAAACAGTCATCAGTATACAAAGCAGCTGAAATTATTGCCGCAATGGTTGCATCAACAAAATATATTTGAAGCTCTCTGCCCAGGCGGCGCGAAGCAGGTTACGCAATGATTAGTCCTCCCATTAAACCTGAAAAATAACTTCAAAATCGGCTAGGAGCGACCACAAAAACTATCGAGCTATTCAACCCATTCGCTTCGTCAACGACGGGATCCGAATACCGAAGGTCGAAAAAACACTTCCATGTCTTGAAGAACTGTGTCGAGCCAGGTTTTGAGTTGACCCCGTCTTCCACGTCCTCAATTAGGTAAAGGCAGTAACGGCAGTAAGACTGAGCTCGTAAGGTGGACGACTAAGAACGTCATGCCAAAACCACCTTAGTAGTTTTTTTTGGGGGACATGAGATATCCTTGCGATGTTGTCGCAGCGAGTGTGGACTGCCTCGTTGGAGACAAAGTCGGTGTACTTCACACGAATGACGGTGGTCCTTATACAGCGGTGATGAAATAACTACAGTTTGCACTCATATTCCACGCGCGCAGCACAGTATTCATACCCACAGAGAAGGAAAGACCGACAGAATGCATAGTACACGCGAATTTTTGTGGTTATGGCGATGTTTAAACAAATAGCTCCGGACCCGGTATTCACACGACGGTCATAAGGCAGACCAGGTCGACTACATTATAGTCAGTTCAAGGTTCCGCAGCTGGGTTCAAGATAGCAGATCGCAGTGTGCTACCGAGACTGGTAACGTCTATGCGTCGCATTATGTTCTCTTACGTACACGCTTGAAATTTCAACTCTAATCTGCGCCCAAAATGCCTCGTACTAGACACCTCGGTGTCGCCAAAATTCGCCAACCGAGCACTGCCAAAGCCTTGAGCAAACAAATCCGGTCCTAAAATATGCCGACAAAGGCAAGAGAGACTCGGCATTCTTCAGCCTGCCTTTACTACTACTAGCCATTTGATGGCTGCTGGCGAGGGCTCGAGAGTGAGCCCCAAGACAGAACGGGATGAATTGGGTTGCGTTAGCGATGGGTTCGCGTTCATCAAAAAAATACAGTCATGTTTCGTGACCCCCGCCGATGGAGAAGGCAGTAGCGAATGATCATCACTGAAAACATCTGTTTATGGGGCAGCCAAAAAAATCCTGGATATACCCAGCGACGCCGCAGTGACTGGATTAGAAGAAGAACCCTGCAATTGTCTCCTCAGCCAACTCGGGTCAGGTCACACAAAGATGCTTCCCTCTGTCACGGACAAAGTCATAGGAGACGCGACACTATCACATTTGGTTAGGCTAATTTGTTTATTTCCCTTGAAAGAAATCACTTACCTTTTTCTCTAGTTTGATCGAGAAAACAAAGCTTCGCGTGACAGACTCCGTTGAAAATTAAGTTAGTAGTTTATATGCGGAATAGACGGGGTTCGCGCTAGATAGGCGTGTAGAACGTTATAGATTAATTGCGAATGATAAATCACTTAAATACTGCGTGAGCAGACAGTATACTGTATTTGAATTGGTGGATTCCATGCGTTACAGCAGTAGGCTGGGCGGGTAACTTGCCCCGAGTGTGATTAAACTCACGGCACCCGGTGGGGTCTCGTAGGTAGAGCGTTGGCTGTACTAAAGCCTTCACCTTGCTGACATGGGTTCGAATCCCACCGAGGCCGCCGAGGTTTTCACAAGTGGGTCAAATTAATTATTCAAATCTGCCAAAATATCCTACTAGTTATAGCATAGGGATCAGAGGACATACTTGAAGAGCGGCCCTATGAATTCGTTGACCGCCTTTTCGAAGAAATTGAATAAACTGGTGCCCTCGTTCACCGCCGTAAAGAAGGTCAGACTTGGTTCCGCGATCTTGGGATCGGACGAATTGATAGCTAGAAACAGGCAGTAAATACAGGGAGAGAACATGACGATGTGCAAAAAAGCAAGCGTTCATGGTTGGAAGTGGGAAGTTACAAAGCAGGAAAAAACCTACATTGTAGGGCAAGAGTGATCCCATAGTCAAGGTGGTCTGTCACAAGAAATCGCGACAGGAGATCGTAGAGACGCTGTCCAAACAAGGCCCGCTCCGATGGCTGGGATAACTGATTTTTCGAAAAGACATAGAATGGCAGATTTATGAGACGGCTACGAGTATACCAAAGGGATGATATAAAAGGAGACGTTTTGCAGACAAGTGCCAGGTTGATGTTGGGGAGTAAACTGTTCATCTAGACACAACAGAGCCTCCAGAAGCGAGCACGAACCATAGCCACCTGGTAACCTAAAACTCCGGTTAGGTCGGAGAGCATTGGACAGTGGATTGAGTGTGGCAGCTTGTTATCGGGCTGATATTTTACAGTTCCAATATTCAAAGGTGTGGACGTTTGTAGAGTTTAACGTTTAAATTGTGTGAATCCTTGCCAAATGTAGGCTGTCACCAGGTGATATATAATGAGGTTTAGTGGCAGACAAGCCCATGCCATAACAGCTAGTATCCGCGCCACTACTTTTTTTTATTGTGTAAAATCTAGGTCAAGTGTAGACTGTGACCAGGTTGTGCATAATGAGATGCAGTGGCACAAACCCATTGCAATCGCATATTCACTTCATGCATGGGCTTGGTCGGTCACTTGCGAATTCACCAACCAGAAAACCAGTGCCTGGAGCAACAATACACAGCAGAGGCCACCGCATCCACTTCGCACGCGCATTCACTCAGCGCACCGGTCTGCTCGGCAACATGCCCATTCACGAAAGCGGAATCCACCACGATGCCGACAAACCTAATACGTCTTCCGCAGCCATCGACACTACCATCCGCAGCCCTGCCAGCAGCACGACCGCCAGTATCAACAGCATAACGCCCAGTTAAATCTGTTTTCATTGCCATCACACATCGCTCTGGCTGGTCACTTTTAGATCCATCGCACAGATACCGGGGTACCCGCACCCACATCAGCAGTCCGCACTATCAACGCACATTCACGTACCGCATGGGCCGATTAGGCAACATGCGCCTCAAAGAAAATCTGCGGTAGAACACTGCCGGCTATACCACAAGACTACATCTCTCCGCATCAGCCTCTGCATCAAACATGGCCACACCCAACACCAAACAACGTGTTGGCAACCAGCGCCTCTCACGTAAGAGGGAAGTATGGTTATCGGCTCCTTCTGCATGTGCCTCCTTTGTTGCATGTGTGATCCTAGTCTGAGACTATCACGGCGCGCTAAGCGTCGTGGCTTTAACTGTTACGAACTGAAGATTACACTTAGATCTCGCAATCAGTCCAATGTGTGTTTGTGTGGAGTTGCCGACTGGTGGTCTGAGACTGAGGCTGAAATCGCTCCTCCTTAACGTGACCTCTGGCACTCTCACACATGTGAGGTGTGAGCCGTACAACCCCTTGTTGTGTAAAATCTTGGTGCTTGTGTTTAGGGGCCAGGTCCTGTACGTAGTACGCGTAGACGAGGTCATTAAATATATCAGCAGCTGAGCCCATTCCCCGCATCAGTCCACTGACCGGCTCGGACGATGGCTGGAGCCTGGGAATGTGAATAGTGACTGTGGCTACACCAGCCACCTGCACCTTTCCCGCCTCCGGCCTTCCTGGTTTGTTCGTGAAACCGGGCGCAGGTGGGAAGGGAGAGAGTGCGGTAGATGCAGCGCAAATCTACTATCACTATAATATAATCCACGCACATGTCACCACGCTTGTTTTCAGCCTCCCCTGAAGCCCGCCGTGGCCATCGTCGAAATTGACGGTCGAACGGTCATGTTTGAATTGCGGTTTAGTCCACGGACAAAGCCTGCAGTCTAATGTGACACTAGGGCCGGGGTCAAATTTCAGTTGCGCCCTGCCTGGACTTCAAATATGGTTGGCAACGGTATTGAGCTGAATCTTCTCGTTTCTCATCGCTATGTAGACACCCACGAAACCTTAGACTACAACTCCGCTGCAAAACGGAACACCCCATGTTAAGTGGGCCGGTGAGACGTGATTATGAATATTTCCGATCGAAGCTGACTGAGAGATAAAATTTTACTTGAACTTCCGACTAAAGTTGTTGCAGGGGGCCGATAGTCAGTGAACTTAGTGAAAATCCGACAGAATTAGTATTATGGACAGAAAAGCATTGCCTACAAAGACAAGAGACATTCGTTGATGAACGCGCACCGAGCGTTAACGGAACTCAATTGTCCCGTTCTGCTTTGGGGATCATGCTCGAATTCACCAGCAGCTGCACAGAGGCTAGTAGGGAGACGGAAATGGTCCATATTCCCGATCTAAATCGACAAGACAACGAGCGCGTGGCTCAATTATAAGAGCGTTGAACAGGTCGCGGATTCGAGCCTCGGTTGCCGCAGAGCCTGTGGTTGGTATGGCTGGCTGATGAAGGTTAATAAGCCAGAAATGGCCATTCCAGTCTCCTTTGTCTTTGCCGGGAATATTTGTCTGTCTATTCTGCTACAAGCCGCTGTGCGGCTGCTGGCGGAGCTCGAGAGTGAGCCTAAAGGCAGAGCGGAACGAGTGAGTTCAGCTAGCGATCGGTAAGCGCTCATCAACGAATGTAAGTCAATATTACCTATCTAAATCGACAAGACAACGAGCCCATGGCTCATTGGTTAGAGCTTTGGAGAGGTCGCGGGTTCGAGTCTCGGGTACCACAGTGAGTGGGGTTGGGTATGGCTGGCTGATGACGGATAATAAGTCAAAAATGACCATTCCAGTCTCCCTTGTCGTTGTCGGCATTATTAAAGATGGGGAGACAGGATTTAAACTAGTAATTTATCCTAACGTGCTTATTTTTGTGAGTGGACGGGTTGCCCACTGATAGGATAACCTGAATCGACTCAATACAGAGGGTCAGGCTGCAGGGTGAACTTTATAGCCCTCTCGCGTAAAATTGAAGACCCGCTTAGGCTGCAAGTAATGTGCGGAGAGGGTAGACGGTACAGTCAGCGTTGCCAGTCACCGCGCGCTAACGCTCATCACCCGTCGTCCTGTCTTCGTCTTGGCGTGCGAAAACGGTAGGAGGGAGTGCTGCTGCAAAACTTTGCAACTTCATGCGAAAGTCAGCACGTGCAATTAGGGACTCACAATCATGCACCGTTTGGCTGACTGTCGGACATCATCGAGCATGTTTATGGCAACCTCCTGGGAGAGCAGGACCTTCTCAGAGGCCATATCGCGGTCATTACCGATATGCAGACGGGCCTGAAGGTCGCGACGCAGTTCGTTGAGCCTGAAAATAACACACAAGGCACTTGTTTAAGAGGTAGGGACTGGAAGAGAAGGCACGTAGAGCGATCAGATGTAAAGCGAGAGAAGTGCACAAGCATAGGGGCGGATGTTCGCATTCCAGGTGCGTGTATTTGAAGAAAAGAAAGAAATAAGAAGAAAGAAAGAAATAATAATAATAAGAAGAAGAAGAAGAAGAAAAATGTGTGATTTTTCTTGGACAGAATGTAGAAACCGTTTACTTTGCAAACCCTAAGTGCATATGTAGCGACAGGTAGGAGTCAAAATTATTCGGGAATTTGAAGGTTTTAAAACTGAAAGACAAACTTTCTTCGAATATAAATCTAAAAGAAGTAAATTGCTACCAAATAAGTACAAGAAAATATATATTGTGCATGAATTTTGTAGAATATATTTTACTTTTAGGGGCTTCAAAAATCAGTGATAATAATTCATAATACTTAATTACTCATTTATTACAGTTACTTTTGCTGATACAAGCGAAAATGCGAGTATCAATAAGTAATTGAGAAGAAGTAGATGTGATCGCTTGGACAAGAGCTTTATTCGCCTGCCGTTTCGGATTCCAACTCGAACCCATCATCAGAGACAGTGTCAGATAAGGGTAATTATTACACAGGGAGTTGCAGTTTTTATAGGATGCCGTCGCTATGCTACTGCACACCTACGGCAATTAACAACTACCCCTTCAACGATGACGACTGCGCTCTTGTGCGTTAATTGTTTGATGGACGGCATGCGGGTCGTTATTCGCTGAAATTTCGTCACCCGTGTTGGAGGGTGGCGTGACGCTTGCTCGGCCATCTGGCTCACCGGCACTGGCGTTGGAAAACGTGTTCCCCTGAGCGCTCCCCGAGTTCAGTACTTGCATCGTATCTGTCGCTTTCCTGAACACTTTGGTCTTCAGACCACCACAATATATGCGACAAACGAGGACGTCGAGGAAGGTCAGCTGGTCGTTTTCTTCCGCCTCCATCGTAAATTGTATGTCCGGGAAAACGCTGTTGAGATGTTCTTTGAACGTGAGCACCTGATCCTGTTTGATGACGACGAAGATGTCATCCACATGCGGAGCCCAGAAATTTGGTCTGTGGTGTTGGAAGACCAGCGACTCCAACCATTGTAGAACTTTAGGCGACACGCGATGCAACACTGGAGAACAAATTCCGCAATCTGCCTAATCCAACGTTATCCAGAAACGATATATTGGTACACAACCGTTCGTCAAAGGAACTGCCGAAGGAGCAAGTACGGTGGTCTGATTGTGGGGGGTGGGAGAGAGAGTGAGGCCGACGACACAGCGAATTTTTTCTCACTATAAACAATCTGATGCGCTTGAAACTATAACAGTGCGCTAAAAGACGTTGATTGGAAGGTTGCCACCTGACGGAATAACTTGGACCGCGTGGTCAGCCCAGTGTGTGTTTTGTGTGGAGTGGCTGACTGGCGAAATGAGTCAGGCTTCAATGGCTTCTTCTTAATGCGGCCTTTATGGTACTTCCACTCCGTGGGATCCGAGCCAGGTGTGGCAGCACGCTCAGGGCAGCTCCGGCCGTGCCGGCCACCTGCGCCCTCTCCCAGCTCCGGTTTTCTTGACTCTGTCATGACACCGGGCTCAGGTGGGGGAGGAGAGAGTGCGGTAGCTGCAGCGCAAGTCTACTATCACTTAAAACTAATCCACGCGCAAGTCACCGTCCTTGCACCACCCTCCTGTGGAGCATACGGTGGAAATAGTTGGACTACGACGGACGAACTGTCGAGATTACCCGATTTTAGTGAAAAGCCCAAGGGATAGGTTAGGGTTGTGGTAAAGAATAGGGTTAGGTAAAGGAGTTAGTGTTGGGGGTTAAGTTAACCTGCCGGTGACCGTGTTACCCAATTCAACCTTCTTTATCCAACCAAACCTGCATTTCCTGTTTTCCGCCCATACCGACACCACTAATGTCCTATTTGATGTTGCGCGTCCATTTCAGCACTTCAGTGCAGTAATAAAACTAATGTATGCTAGAAATTCAGTATCACCAATGTCATCTGCAGCCTCCATGAATACCTCGCTCATCTGCCCTACTAATAAAATTAATATAATCACGCTTCCCGTTTTACAGGAGCCCCATGTGCTCCTTTTTCTCAGTGAAAGTACATATTAGTCCTTACCTGCCAAAATAACGCGATTGAGCGGTCAATCTTCAAATACGGAAACTACGGGAAACCATCCCTCATACAAGCGACACCAAGAAACCCTTGTTATGTGCAAGATTCGTACACTTCAGCTGAGCTTGGCGGAGGCTTGGGTTTGGTATGGCTGGCTGATGACGGCCAATAAGCCAGAAATGGCCATTCCAGCCTCCTTGTCTTTGTCGGTTATGTTATTCTCCCTCCATCTTTAGCCACCTTGCGGGTGCTGGCGGGGCTCGAGAGTGAGCCCCAAGGCCTAACGGGACGAGTGAGTTCTGTAACTGATTGGTGAGCGCCTACTTAGTATGGTTTTGAATGTTTTCCAATTTCCAACTTTCATAGGGAGCGTTAAGAAACGGATAGACGCAATGCTACTTGAAAGACGTTTCGCGATCTTCAACATCTGGTTTTTAAAAACTTTTAAAGCCAAAAACTACCTTTTTTCGAACAGAAAAATTGGGGGCAGAAGTTACTACTAAATGAGGACAAGAAAAGACATTTTTGTGCATGCCTCCTATAAAATACATTTGAATTTATAAGGAAGCGGGTAAATGAGGGTTAGAATTTATGCAACCTAGGCAGTCCTTACTTGTCATGTGGTTTTTGTAGAGGGACAGAAAGAGCGTTACTGAAAGTATGCGGCACTATAATAAATACTACAATGTCACCTAGGAAGTTCTCTTTCGGTAATGGACGGTTATGTAAGCCCACTTTAGCAATTACTAAGCCCATGGTGGGGTAAAACGGGATAAGTGGCTATATGGGTTTAACGGGTGGGGCCTCAGCGCGGACAAGCAGTGAAATGCGTGCAAATGAACGTAAAATCTAAATAAATTTCCGCCCAACTTATTCTTCTTGGCCTATACGTAGCAAAAAAATTAACGTGGTTATATCAAATAAAATAAAAGGTATTTGAATAACAGACAGCACAATAAAAAAACCTTGTGCATTTCGTTATATGAATATGGCTGTTAACACACAAGGCCTTAATCACCGTAGCTATGAAATAATAAACCAAAACAGGACTTCTAAAATACATAGAAGCTAGCTAAGCATATCCCACCCAGGTGGCTTACATAACCTAGACATACCATCCTTTCTGATCGATGAACCATTTCACTAACAATGCCGCCTACTGTACGGATGTAAGATTTTTGGGGGCAAACAAGCGATTTGCTGGCGAGATCGATACTCAATAATACGGAACCCAAGAGTTTACAAAGCCTTGAAGGTACCGAACCTGGTGAATGCGCAGGTCATCAAGAAGAACATTCCCGGCGGATGGAACGTTAAATGTTTTTTGTGCTGCACAGTTAATATTATTAACACAGCATTCACGACTGTCTGTGACAGAAAGTTTCCTAGAACCTCGCACAAGTGCACCATTCTGACACTGGGAAACCGAAAACACGTGACCCTGACACTTGGCCAAACTATCAGAACGGAATGCCATTCCGAGAAACAGAAACGCAAAAGTATCTCGGCATTTGGGGGACAGATATTCTAAGGCCTTCTACACAATGTTCTAAGGCGGTTAAAATCACAAATTCAGTGACGTACGCCATCAAGCGGGCATCCACAGATGTTCATGAGGACTGCTTTTCGAAGGTCTTCGTCGGCAGTGTTAATGTCTTCGGTACGTTTGCATCGCCAGCACATAAACACTTCCCATATTGCACCCATGAGCTCGACTACCAGCACCAGCAACAGAGCCCCCGCAGACTCAGTATCTCCCGACCTATCGTCATTTTCACCGCACATGCACAACACGCATCGGTCTAGTCGGTCACTTGCGAATCCATCGCAGAGACCGGTGAACCAGTGCCAGGAGCACCAACATAGACCCGCCGAACCCGCCTCAACTGTCCGCACTGCCCACGTACATTCACACACCGCATGAGACTATTAGGTCACATGAGTCTCCATGAAAACCTGCGGTATAACACCGCCGGCTATACCAAAACACTACATCCCCATTCATCAGTCTGTGCACCTCACATGATCACACGCAACGCCACAAAAAACATGCTCTCAGTTTGCATAACTGATTGAGAGGCAAGCATGATCCTCAGCTCCTTTTCCCTGTGGCTCCTCTGCTGCATGTGTGATCTAAACTTGAGAATATCAGAGTGCGATAAGCGCCGTGGGTTTGAAGGTTTCCAACTGACAATTATACTCAGACTTCGCAGTCAGTCCAATGTGTGTTGTGTGGATTGGCTGAATGGTGGACTGCGAGTCAGGCTGAGATAGCTCCTTCTTAACATGACAACTGGCGATCTCACACATGTTAGATGTGAGCGGTTCAACCCCTTTTGTGTTATATCCTGATACTTGTGTTTGGGAGCCAGGTCGTATTCGCAGTACGCGTAGACGAGGTCACCAGCAGCTGCACCCATTTGCGCATCAGACAACTGACCGGCTCAGATGGTGGTTTGATTGAAAGGGTGGGGGAGAGGGTGAGGTCGACGGCTCAGCGCATTTTTTCATCACTATAAACAATCTGATGTGCTTGAAAATATCCCGGTGCGCTAAAAGCCATGGGTTGGAAGGTTGCCACCTGACCGAATAACTCGGACCACGTGGTCAGCCCAGTGTGTTTTGTGTGGAGTGGCTGACTGGCGGACTGAATCAGGCTGCAATGGCTCCTTCTTAATGTGGCCTTTATGGCACTTCTATTCCGTGGGATCCGAGCCAAGTGTGGTGACACGCTCAGGGGCGGCTCCGGTCGCACCAGCCACCTGCGCCCACTCTCATTTCCGGTCTTCTTGACGTTTCCGTGTCTTCGGTACGGTTGTAGGGCATAGAGACCCTGAAAGCCGCAGAATTACAACCTACTCGAAAGCGTGCAGAGGGAAGCCACTAACTTAATAAGAGATCAAGGTACACTGCCATACGAGATCTGCCGAAGTAAACTACAGTAGATTGCCTAACTCACGAAATGTCTATATCAGAATTTGAGGTAGGGCAGGCATTTTAAGGTGTTAGTTCTGTTTGTTGTATTAACTTGATGCATAAAGAGATCACTTCAGATCGGTTTATTAATGGAAAAACGGGGCAACATGGGGCAAAATCCGACGTTTCTTGCTATCCAGGAATTTTCCTGCGCTATTAAAAGCCACAGCAAAAAGCAGACTAAGTATGACTCTCAGTCTACATTTACTTGACCCTGTAATTTCTTTGCACTGTTGCTAAATCTGCCGACTTCCGTGTGACGAATAGCAAGTTCAAAGGCGCACTGAACTGAACTGAAAATTGTACGAGAGAGAAAGATTCCGAGACCCATGATCTAGATCAGGTTATATGTGTAGCTAGAAGAGGTTGGTTAGGTGTGGTGAGTGATCCGAAGTTCTAGCAGACTGTTCTGGTGCAGTGAAAAAAAAAAAACTACACCAAAGGATTGACTACCAAAGGACAAGTGCGGTCGTGCATGCAGATTAGGCAACAATCGGGTGTGTGGTCTTCTAAGAGTGCTTGCTGTAACTCAGAAACCGGGGTACAGACGGAGGCTTGTGAATTAGGTGTGCGCAGACGTGGCTTTGGTGTACGGTAGAACAGCTGACTCTGACAAAAAATCAATGTTACGGGCCAATAAATTATATTAGCTCAGAGGAACTGGCAGGTGGGCGACGTAGTTTGTGTGCTCGAAGCCTTAATCACGTCATTTTTATTGACCAAGCAGGTATTCGCCATGCAGCTAGTTTTAGAACAGTGAAAGTTTTCAACGTAAAAATCCGAAATTTTTGCCGGAAGGTCACGATGGTATGCCCCTAAAGCTAACAACTTGATGAAGGTTTATTATAAAGTCACCTGCACGAATATTCGGACTTACTGTGAATACTCAGACGTGAACGCTGACGTCCGATAAGGCTGTTCTCCCTCCATTCACTCCAAGCTGTAAGGCAGATTCGGTGCAATTGGCAGCCCTCTATGACTACCGAGGCATCCAGGTACAGTATGACTTCATCGCATCCGACAATATGCTGCCATCTTGCGTTGAAATTCCCTCGAAGAGACGTAAGGCGAACCAGGCCGAATAGTCATTTTAACTCAGACATCCAGCCTAAAAATTAACGCCCTGAAAAAGGCAGTGCTCCTTGACGGCTCCATGTCGTAGGCAGTGTTTCCTTTCATTTGCATTGGTCGGTGTAAAAGTGCGACACATCCATACACGCACGTTAAAATGGCAGCTGCCAAGGATCAGCTCATTCGCCGAATTAAGTCGCAGACTGTCCTGTTTAATTGGCTTAGTCAGGACTTCAATATTTCGAGTAAGGAAGAGATATGGATTATTATATTTGAGGAAGATGAACCCTACACACCGGCGTCTTTCGAAAAGCGATAGATACGGAGAAAAGCCTTCACTACAACAGCAACCACTCCGTCGCGTAAACGCAGTTGCGCCCGGACACGCTTTCTACGCATCAACACACATTGCAGCATACAGGCCGAGAAGCTGCGAGAGTGAAAGTCCCTATGGCAACTCTCCCTCGCCAACGGATACCCGCTGAGTTTCATAAACAAATGCATGTATCGAAGGCACACGAAGACCGATGGGGGACATAAACGAAAGCCCGAAATCATCCGTGCCCTAACTTACGGGAGTGACGTCTCTGAGGCCACTGAACGCATGCTGCGGCCCATCTAAGTGGGCCTTGGTCACAGACCAGAGGTCATGATCCGGCGCTTGCTGATGCAGCCTAAGGGGCGGCTACCGCCTCAAGACACATCAGCTGTTTACCGTGCCAACTGTCTAAACTGCCTGGCCAAATACTGCGGTATGACCGACAAACGACTAAGATCGCGCATGCATGAGCACACTCTGACCGTAAAAAGAAAATATGTACGATCACGTGTCGCCATGTCGTCCGAATCACCTGACTATATGCCCTGCACTTCATAATTTCAGAAATTATTTCCCCGATTATTCTCTGAGTCCTTATACCAGAAACCGCATTGGGAACGCTGAAAGACCCACTGAGGAGCCGAACCCCCCGTTGCTGTGTCATGCAGCAGCAGAAACATCGGCGAAAAACGTGTCTGGGCTTTTAGCTAGTACCTATGCTGGAAGTAATGTTTAACATCTTTGCCACACACTACTTTTAGTACTACTACTTTGCATAATGGGCATTACGTGTTTAATCCACAGTGGTTGATTGTCTTTGACCCAAATGTTCATTAAAATTTCGGGTCTGACCCAAAGAAATTCATGTCCGTATCACCTGGCTCCATGTCCTGCACTTAAAAAATTTTATAAATTATTTCCCCGATATACATACCTATGAACGCTACTGTGCTGCACTCTCACGTATGCCCGATGCCTGTCGACAGAGAGGTATCCGCTTGCTCAAGCGGATGGCATGCAGAACTTCACGATAATAGCTGACATAGTGGGTCCCGGATTCGAACGCATTGCATCAGAATTTTCGGTGAGGTTCTCGTTAGTTGATAAAGGCTAAGTAGCAAGAAAGCATCATCCCGACAAACGCTTACTAAGCCTACCATTGACTACTTCGCGTATTTCCTAACATTACAGTGACTCAATAAATTCCAGTTGTTCGTATAAGTCGAGATGGATAAGCAGAATTGCAATGCCTTCATGTGAAATCGCTTCTAGCCGTTAGTTTTGTTTGAATGTGACCTTTACAATCGAGTGTTGACGTTGCCATGATTACCTCTACTGGACTACATCCGGATCACCCTTCCTGTCTGGCGCCAGAAAGGGCTATTGACTGTTTTGCGTCCCAGAGTGCTCAATCTTCCGTTTAACCGGCCGGCTCCCTCTCTTTCTTTGATAATGGTGATTTCACACCTCGGCGACAAGCCGGAGGGACAAATCATGCATAAAAAAAAAAACACCAGCGCTGTGGAAGTGTCGCCGGTATCGCCTCACCTTTTAACTTGATTGTGACTTGGGGGCAAAGAAGTGGAGAAAAAAGCACGAGATGCGTACGGGTACCGATTCGGAGCACGAAGTGGGCACAAAAGTACAGTTGGGTGAGGGAGAAAAGTAGCCACATTATACTGCAAGGTGCAGACGCGAAAGCTGCTAACCATAGCACCAGCAAAACTGGCCAAGGGTTAAGACTCGGCACCTTTAATGATCAGGCAGTAGCCAGCGACAGTGGCTGTGTTGAAGTTTCGCACAGGAAGCACCCTCAGTGACGAGGTCGATAAAGTGGCGCAGTTTAAGGTTGGTATTACATTGAAGGCTGAAACATTGGCTCGCGAGTTGAGTATGCTGGTAAGTGGAAAATAATGCTAAGTCGAGCTCGCAATGCTGGTAACCCTTTCTAATCACCGATAATTGCCTCAGTCGAAAAAAATATTAAGTACTTCAGGGTTTTCTGAAGAAGGATTAGTGGCAGGGTACCTTCGTATGATCAGTTTGCATGACATTCTGACCTCCTGAAAGCGAATAGTCGGTAGTTTCAAACGTCTGAGTTTTGAGATGATCTGGAACGTCTTGATCTGGGCATTACTCGAAAGTCATTGGATAATTTGTCATGATTCCGCGAAGGAAATCTAGACGTGTACAAAGTATACTAGTATATCTTGGCGAAATTTGCCTATTTTGTAGAAGCCTAAGAAACCTGTTCATAGCAAAGACCCCATACCGTACTCCCAGCATACAGCAGCAGCGACATCGGCTAAACACGTGCCTGGACTTTTAGCTAGTACTTATTTCGGGAGTAAGATACACCTTTTTCATATGGAATTCATATTACTTGGACGAAGAATGGGTATTATATGGTTATTCCACAGTAGGTGATTGACATCGACGCAAACATCCAATGAAATTTCGGTTCTTATCCTAAAAATTCGTGTCCCGGTCACTTAAATGCATGGCCTGCACTTAATAATTTCTGAACTTATTAGCTTAAGTCGGTGTATGTCAAGTAAGCGCGTCATCTGCAATGTTTTCGTTAGGATCTTGCTCGATCCAATTGTCTCCACCCACTAGCTTGCTACTGACGATAACGAAGGGCACATGCCACGTAAAATACATAGAAAGTACATTAAGGGTGCCACAGGGCAGACGAAGAGAGCTGTTTCACAGTCGTCACATATCATCAATAGGCCATAGACGCGTCACTCTCTCTGTTGTGGCTGTGTAAGCAAGGTAACATATAATTTCAAGATAACAAACCAAGTATCAACTATGCTTTGATTATGCACACTGTAGAAGGTACGAAGTCATACACACAGCCAGAATACTTTTATTCTGGGAGGGACTCGTACAACCAAACACTCGAATTGCGGCCAGGTGCCCTAGCGCGGGAACTTTCAGAGGTAAAAGCAGGGGATGCAAAATCCGGGTTGAGATTTTTCCGACAGCATAAATTCGAGGCTTCAACGAGCTTCACTATCAAAATCATTGATACTTTAGAAAACGTGCCACCAGGTATATCTACAGATTGCAGCTAATATTTTATACGTTAATGCGTACTTTGTATTTCTCGAAAGCATAAAACACCGGTGAGTGGGTCTCGTGAGTAGTACGACCATCGATGGGGGCCCTATCTTCGAGAACGTTGTGTACAGAGGCTATCCCTCAGACATGCACTGACATGCTGACTATCCCATCAGTCAGACGTTCAAAGCCAAACAAATTTTACGGAAGGGCCAAGCTTTCAGAGACCAAGGTTAAGTGGTTGATTCGACAGATTGAACACAACCGCACTTCGAGCCTATGCCGCTGAGACTCTTTGTTTTCCAAAAAGAAACCTTAAAGGATAATCTGTCCAGCAGACACCTTCAGGAAATCTTATCCATCGTGACAGTTCTTCAAAAAGTAAAGCTAGCGAAAACAGTTCCGCATGTACAGAATCCAAGATGCTCTGTGTTATGGAGCAGATAACTTCGTAGATACTTCGGCTTTGCCCAGTTTTGGCACGCAGCTCTACGAAGCTATGTTCAGCCCGGCGGACACACCCCAGTAACCGTCCTTGACCGGCGGACTAAACCAGATGAGGCTATCTGACGCGCAAGTGCCACCACCCATGCCCTCCATAAAACCTTTTGATTTCAGGGAATCAGCCCAGTTTACATATCGACGGAGTTTCACTTTCATCTTGGCACAAGACTTTCAGTTATCAAGGAAGAAACAACGCGCCCAAACCTGTAATGATCCCGCATTGTGTGCACTTCAAGTGATACAGTTCGTAAGTGACCAAAAACAAGCACTACGATTCTAAGGCATCCAGGGAGGCGGCATGCAAGTGTCGATCGCACTTAATTCGGAATGCATTTTCACTCGCCGGCACCTGTGTACAAAGGTGCATCACTATAAACTACGCTTTTAAGATGTGAAGCTGCACTAAAAGTCGTGACTTTGAATGCTGCCAGCTGACGGGGCATCTAGGTCCTCCTTTCAGGACGGACAGCCAGGTTGCAATGGATCCGTCTCCATGTGACTTCTACGGCATTTCACGCACGATAGGTCCGAAAGAGAGAGAGACGCTCACCCTATTTGTGTTAAAACCTCGTACGCAGTGGAGGGCGGCAGTTTATGTGTGACACGCATAGGCGATTCACTTAACACTACTGCTCAAGAGATAACCAAGCGGGTACCTTCTTTCTCCCGTGGAAAACCTTTATCCATCTTACGCGGGCACGCCGTGTGTTGTGCACATAAAGGGTTTGGTTAACTTTGTCAGCCACTGCAAGCGATCCTACCTGCGCTATTCCTGATGGTCTCGACACCGCGCCCAGGAGGGGGAGCGAGTGCGACAGATACTGTGCAAGTCTGCTATAACTATAAACTAGTTCACGCTTGTTTAATATCTTGGAGAATGATCGCAAGATATTCAGAAACATCAGGATGCCGGGGTTCGAACGAATTAACGTCCTTTCGGTCCCCTGACAAACCCTCGCTCGATGAAAAATGACTAATTAGAAAGTGTTCACTTTTTTCTATAAAATTGTGATGCCCTTACAAATTCAAATGCATTTAGCAGAAAACAAAAACAAAATATTCTTTCTTGTATGCATTTGATAGTAAATCACGTTTTCTTCAAGTTTGATACTGACAGGAAGGCATGCTTAGGTTCAAAACGCTTTTCTCCTCCTGAATCATTTTGAGCCCGATCTGCCGTTGTGGTTGCGTTTCAGGTTTTCATTCTACAAACCATATGCATTCCGTTGAAGGAATATCATGCATGCCGATATGCTATTAAGAATATAAAATATAGCGCTCATACAATTTTGCAATTCATGTGGACTACACCTTAAACTGCATGAGGGGCATTCATTAACGAATAGATACGATGCGATTTGAATGGAAATTTTACAATCTTAAAAACTTCCACAAATATAAAATATTTTTAAAACTAAAAGATAGCCCTCCTTCGAGTGAAAAAAACCGAAGCTATGTTTTGCTATCAAAAGTGTACAAGAAAGACTAGTTTTGCTTATGTTTCGAACAAATGCATTTCAATTTGGAAGGGCAACGAAAATGTAATAGAAAAAATGCACCCTACGTAAGTAGTCATTTTTGATCGGGTGACATTTTTACAGGAAACGGAAAAGACATCAGTTCAAACGCCGGCATCCTGGAGTGTCTGAAATATCTTGGGATTATGCTCCCAGATAGTAAACCTTACCAAACCACTTAAGTAAACATAACTAATCTAAAATGCATTTTAGGATTTTGGTTAGCATTACATGAGATTGGTCACTGACTGAAGGCCGGGAATTTAGGACAACTGATTTGGTTAAAGCAGAGGAATTAATGGCTACGAAAGTCGATAATTAGGCGGTGCTTTTGCGTGTGTTTTCGGTTTTGCATTAAGTTCAGTCAGTAGAGTCAAGCAGTGTTTAAGTACGTGGCGTCTCCCTAGATCAAAAGGCCTCGTCTGAAAACGCGAATTTGAAGAAATACGAGCCAGTTGGCTGAAAAGCCGATGGTGGTCTGATACGGTAATCAGGTCGACAAAAAACACCCCAAAAGGCGCGGAAACGCATTAGAGATATCAGGTGGAGCTACGAAAATAACCGAAGCCACACGTACCCGGAGGCGTGGATATTTCGTTTTGAGTGATTTTGGGAAAGGTAGAAGGCAGCCTGGTGGTTTAGCAGATGGTTTTTGAGCCAGGTTAATTCGCGACTTTCGTAGTCCTTGAGAAAGTCGGCTGCCAGGCCGTTGAGCAATTTGAAGAGTTGGCCTTCATCCGAAAGGAGTTGAAGACGGTCAATGAGTTGGAAGGCCAGACGTTGCATGCTAGAAGAAACATATGAAACAAAGCCCGACGGTCATTTATTCTGCATATTCGGACTAACAGCACCAAATGTAGTTTACTTTCAGCAAACCAGTGCGTCGAAGATCAAAACAGGCTTTACAGGAAATATCGAGGCATAAATGCGGTGCGATTTTATAGGTCTTCGTATGTATAAATTGGGCAGGTTGATTTCACTTTTTTATAGGCATGATCATTTGATATAGCAAGTATTTTATCTTTCTTGAGATATTTGTTAACAGACCTTTGTAAAGTCGTACACGCTTGTGCAGATTCTCGTTGATTGGGACCCTTAATCACTCTTACAAAATTTAACACTTTTTTCTCCAATGATTTCATCAGAAAGCCTCCCGGATGGCGGCGAAATAGATAAGTTTCCAGCTTCTTCGAATTCCTGTTTCAAGTAGTGGACTTTTGTGCTAGTTTGGCAGTGTACGACTGCAACGTTGTCAAAAAGTGTTGCAGACTATGGTACAACTCTGGTGCAGTTTCGCGTTGATTTGTGCCATCATTCTCTTCTACGAAATTTACCACCTTTTCTTTTATGATTTCATCAGACGGTCTTCCTGATCGCGGCTAAGTTTCCAGTTTCTTCAAACTTCTGTTTCCAATATTGAATTGTTGTCCTAGCTGGTAGTGCATGATTGAAACACTGATGAAAATTGTGGTCCGCTTTGGTCCAACTCTGGCGTACTCTGGACTACTATAAACACTAACGACGATCGAAAATTCACTATCGTATCGTAATAATGAAACCTCATTTATCTACCAATAAAAAGTTCAATAACCAACATTAATCTGAAATAAAGAAAAGTAATCAATGAACTAAATTCAGAATACCAAATGATTATGTGCATAAACCAGTGAAATTAACCTGCCCAAAATATAGAGACGGAGACTTACGGATCGCTCGGTCAAATATCAGTCGTAGTAGACCCTTCACCAGTAACTTGACGATTCGAATCCACCCCGACGGATCGGAGGAAATCATTGCAGATATGTTTAAAGCACGATCGAAAGGTCATACAGACCCTGCACCATGTTGGTTTTCCGCTGAAGGCTTTCCAGGTTGTCTGATATGAACTCTAGCGTACAACAGGTACTACAAAAGTAGCAATTTGTTTTGGGTGCCTAGACGAATTCATCTAATTGTTCAAATGATTATAAACCATATTATAACTCATTATAGACCATGAAAAATGAGAAAACTCGTGCAGCCAAAAAATGTGCAGCGTCAAAGGGCGTCGAACCGCTCAGCACGTGTTGTCTCTGACATACAACGGGCGCGACTACCAACCGAGCCAATAATAAATATTCCATTCGTTGATGAACGCTCATCGATCGCTAACGGAATTCAATAGTCTCGTTCTGCTTTGAGGCTCACTGCCTAGCCCCGCCAGCAACCGCACAACGGCTCGGAGTAGTAAAAGCGGAGGCAGAATGTCTACAAAGACAAGGGAGGCTGGGATGGCCGTTTCTGGCTCATTAGCCGTCATCAGCCAGTCATACCCAACCCCGGGCGGTGCCCCATCCAAGGCTTTAACCCGCGACCTGTTGATCAGAAATCCAAAGCTCTAACTATTGATCCACGTGCTCATTGTCTTGCCGGTTTGGATCGGGAATACTGACTTGCATTCGTTGATGAACGCTCGCCAATCTGTAACAGAACTCACTCGTTCCGCTTTGCCTTAAGGCTCCCCCATCTCTCGCCCTACTCAATTGTGAACAACCGGCGGCTTCGGTGAGATATGAATTCAGAAAAAAGGAAGAAACAGGTAACTTCCAAGCCCTGACGGAGAGCCTAGAGTTTCTACCGCTTGAGCTTTAGTATCCGTTCAACCTTCTGCAACGTATGGAATTGAATTATAATATATAAGGGGTGACTATCAAATCAGGTTTTCATAAGCAACTGATATCTAACTCAATAAATGGCCACCAGTACTTACTAACTTGTACTTGTTACGGCAGTGATCATGTCTGATCTAACCGGCCTCAAAAATGTCACATATTGTGCCTCTCTATGAGTGACGATTCGCGGCAGCAGACCTGGATGGCTCAACCAATTCGTTTCTCCAGCGACGGACGCCGAATACCGAAGGTAAAAGCATCGCCTCCATGTCTTGCCGAAACGTGTAGAGCCAGGCTTTTAGTTAACCTCCTCTTTGACGCCTCCAAGTGGACAGCGGCGCCGGATCGATAGCAGTAGAACTCCGCTCGTGAGGCGGGCGACGGAGAACGTGCCCAAACAACCACTGTAAGCTGACATCGTTCATGAGATTTCTTGGGGAGTTTTAATAAAGGCGGGTCCCAAACAGCCGCTTGAATTGTTTGTTCGAGGTTGTTTCCTCTAGCGCTTTGGCTCAAGAACCTAACCACAAGGCAGCGGTGGCAAGCAAACTTATTAAATGGCGGTTCACGGTCGCCATGTCACAGTGCCGTCGTATTGATTTGCGGCATTTTATAAGGCAGTCAGTGTGCCAGACCTCAGCCCTCCACGCCATGGTAGAACTGTCGCTGCAAGTCCACGACTGTTTATTCTTCGGACCCGAGTCTGCTTATTTCGCAGTTAACTTTCACTGAAGGCCGTTCCAGTATCCGCCACGTGTGGACGCGCCGGGTAGCCAGCAGCTTGGCGTATTCCAATTTGCAACATCACTTATTAAGCCCGCTTTTGTCAAGGCCTACGAGCGAAAGAAAGTAGCGCCTTCGGCACATAACAATATGAGTAAAACCCAGGTAATGAGGTGTGGCCGAATAACAGGTTTACAAAAGATTATGTTCCGTGCCTATCCATATTGAGACCGCATTTGAGCTAACTGTTCAGTGCTGAGGGAATCGGTAACGTTTTCGGGGGTTTCAACACACGGTTTAGGAGCGAACAGATACTCGGATCGCGCATGCATAAACATAAGCTGGTAGTGCGACGTGGCGACGAATAATCGCAAGTAGCTACCCACACCTACGAAACGGGCGCGAAGAAAGACGCCCACCCCGAAAACAAGGCATTCGGAAAATGGATCGAAGCCTGGTCCTCGGATTAAAATGCAATAGATCGATGTATTGATCTGCCACCGGCCTACGGAGCCCTGCGCGGTCACCATCAGAGTTCCGTCATCTATCATTGATGGGCTTGTACGTCCTATAAGTGTAGCCTTTGCTGCTGTTGCGAAATCTCGGGATAATAAAGCAATTATTCGGGTGTTCGACCAGCCTTCTTCTTTACTCATACAAATATCTGTAACTAGAACCTAGACATTTACTCGAAATTCGTTCTGATTATAATGAGAAACAAAACTGAACACATTTGCACAATAATAAACTTGTCGCCAAATCAATGAAACACATACTTGCAATATTCTCGAGAGAGATTTACGAGGAAGACATCGGACGGCATGTCTGCCTTAACGTTGTTTTGAAAATGACTCTGAGTAAAAGAAAAAAATAAATGTTAAACTGAAGGCACACAAGGCGTCTGACATTCAAAGAGGCGCAAGGCAACTGCGGTTGCGGAGAGTGGGCGCCGAAAAAAGGGCGTCCTTTGTATGAGAAATATGACTGTCAAACCGCAGGAAACACCCAGAGGGGAGAAGACTGGTTTATGTAACCGTTCGATCGTCGTAGGCAATGAAGTTCACTACTTCTTTGCGAGGTGTGCCGCGCCTAAAATTCATTTATATTGAACCAAACATGAGCTGCAATGGCTGACTTGCAAAGCCCGTCACGTGAGGCTAGTTTACGTATGCAGGCTCAACAAAGGAAGTCAGATGCCGTGGGTGACGCACCTCATAAAAGAAAACTGTGAATTCGCAATAGGAACGCTGTTCATTTTGGCAAGGCGAGCTTGTGCGATCCAATCAAACCGACAACGAATGCTTGTACGACCCCCTTAACGAACACAATGGGCAGGTAGGCGTGTGATAGGGGAACGGTGGCAATAGAGGTAGGGCAGTTAAAAGGATGGAAAAGGGTGGTAACGCGTTGGCAATGAAAAGAAAGCGATATACCCACTGTCATCGTTCAAGTGAGTTGGTTTTTAAGCCCTGAATCAGATCGTATTACAGGCCTACCTACACATCAAAGTAACCCTAACGTTGACGATATTGTTTACCAAATTTCTTTGTTTTTGAGGAGCATGGAGTGAATATAAAGCAGATTGCCTATCGCATGGAATGTACGCCAAATGACTTTTCGATTCAAAAAAATACCATGTTATAATTTAATATTGAATATCATGCAGCTCAAACGCAAGAAGTTGAATTCACTTTTGCATGTCAGCTTTTGAACGAGCTTCCTCGCAGTCGAGTGCAAAAACAAAATGTTAAAAAGACGACTAAATAAGAAGTATGCATTTTTCTCATTAATTTTCGATGCCCTTGCAAATTCAAATATATTTTACACAAAACATGTACGAGCATGTGCTTTCTTGTACGTAATTGGTCACAAATTACGTCTTCTTCGAATGTTATACTTGAAGAAAGGGTATCTTGAAATTTTACAGTTCCCAAATATGGCATTTTTAATACAGTAAAACGCCAATTCATAGAACATCGTAGCTGTACATTTATGAATGCTGATTATAAAGTATACAGCAGGGCCCATATCTAATGCAAAATTTTATGAGTATTATGCGACATCTTCTTCAGAGCGTAGAAAAAACTGTTATTTTTCTTAGACGGAATGTATACAGCATGCAGTTTGCAAACCATAGGTGCGTGTATAACTGCAAGAAACACATTCTTAAAAGTATAAAATTCGAAGAAGACCTAAGTTGCTACAAACGGAGTACAAGAAAGGATATTGTTATGTATGTTTACTAGAAAATATATTTAAATTTATAAGGGCATCGAAAATCAAAGAGAAAAATTCCTACTACTTAAGCAGCCTTTTTACAGTGTTGTTTTCGCAGGCTCCTTAAAATGTACCTAAGGTATGTTTTTAAATCAAACACACATTCCATAATGTCAGTCGATATTTCTGGAGAAAAGCAGTCTAGAGTAGAGCCCAAAGTTTTGGACTGGCAAATGGCTGGTATTTTGTGCCCCATAATTCGGTAAAAATTTCGCAAGAAATAGTACTTCCTGCATGGAGAACTACAAGGCCCCACTTGTATCAAACCTGTCTCTGATATGGCGTGCGATGAAGACGAAGACAGGTATTTTCTGCAGTTGACTTTACAAAAAAAACGTAAAATAGCACCAGAAAAGGCTGCCGCGCAAGCAATTTCGGTATAAGAAGTAGTAGTAGAAGAGGATGCAGTGGAAGATGTTGCAGTGATAGCAGCAGCAGCAGAAGTAGTAGCATAAGGAGTAGTAGTAGTAGCAGTAGTAGAAGTAGTAGCAGTGGTAGTAGTAGAAGTACTAGTAGAAGAAGTAGTAGAAGTAGTATTAGAAGCAGTATTAGTAGTGAAAGCCGTAGTAGTAGTAGAACTAGTAGTAGTAGTAGAAGCAGTAGTACTTGTGGAAGCGGTAGTAGAAGTAGTAGTGGCAGTAGTAGAAAGAGTGGTAGTGGTAGTAGAAACAGTAGTGGTAGTGGCAGTATAAGTAGTAAGTGTAGTAGTAGTAGTAGCAGCAGCAGAAATAGTAGTAGTAGCGGAAGTAGTAAATGTTATAGTAGTAGTAGCAGCGGTAGCAGTAGTAGGAGTGGTAGAATTAGCAGTAGTGGTAGCGGAAGTAGTAGTAGTATCAGTTGATGTAGTGGTAGCAGTAGTAATAATAGTAGTAGTAGAAGTAGTAGTTCTCCTCTGTCCTGTCCATCCTTCATCCATCCATCCATCTCCTCCTCCTCCTCCTCCTCCTCCTCCTCCTCTCCTCCTCATTCCACTCTCCTCCTCCATCCTTTCCTCCTTCCTCCATCAGCATCCATCTCCATCATCTCTGTCCATCTGTCCTCCATCCTCCTCCATCCTCCCTCCTCCTCATCATCCATCACTGCACTGTCTATATCTCCTCTCACTCCATTCTCATGTCATTCTCATCATCTCATATAATAATGCTCACTCTCATCATCATCACTGTCATCATCATCAAATCCACAATGGCATCATATCATCATCATCAAAATAATATGTGTAATCCTCTCATCATCACATCATCATAAATACATCATGTAATCTTAATAATGTAAAATACTAAAAATAAAAATAATATCAAAATAACAAAGTAGTAGTAAATATAGAAAGTAAAAATGAAATGCTGGAAATAGTAGTAAGTTAATTTAGAGAGAAATAGTAAAGTAAGTAGTAAGTAGTAAATGTGTATTATTAATGTCATAAAATAAATAAAAATAATGTCCCATCATCATCTCAAATCCATAATAAATAATGTCATGCTCATGTCATCAATGCAATGAAAAAATATAAAATGAAAAATGAAAAAATGCTATGCTCAAGTGAAATTAAATTTGTCATCATGTCTTTCTCCGTGTCAAATATAAATAAATAAAATGTGTGTGTAATACATGCTGTTAAATGGTCTCATCCAGAATGTCATTAAATGTAAATTTCAAATGCCTAAGTAAATGTCAGGTCGTGTGTGTGTCTGCATGTCGTGTCGTGTGTGGTGCTGTCCCATCGTGTAATCACATCTGGGCTGTGTAAATAAAAGTAATGTGTCGTCTTTCATCTGCATGTCAGACAAATGCTGTGCTGTCGTCCTTTCTTTCTCATGTCGTCTCGTCATCATCTGTCATGCAAATGTCGTCCCGGGGCTCACTGTCGTCGTGTCGTTCATGCTTTCTGCTGTGTGTGAAGTAGTAGCGATAAAGTAGTAAGTCTCAAAAGTCTCAAAGTCGTGTCCTGTGAGAATGGTTAAGTGTGTGTTAGCCCTTTCAGGTGTATAGGTCTCTTCATGAAGTATGAAGTAGTAGACATGAAGTAGTAATGGTGTCCGTGAAGTAAATGAAGTGTCCCGTCGTCTGGTAAGTGTCTGCAAAGTCAAGACAAATGTGGTGTGTGTAATTTCTCGTGCTGCTAGAGAGATGGTGGTCAGGTAAGTAGGAATTAAGTCAGTAAAAGTATGATGACAGCAGTAAATGGGGATGCTGATAGTAGTAGGTAGTCAGTGTGAAGTAGTGGCAGTGAAGTAAAAGTAAGTGGTGGTAATTAAGTAATTATTAGTGAAGTAAGTAGTTAGACTGAAGTAGTGTGTGAAGTAAATGGAGTGATAGTAGAAAATAAATGTGAGGAAGTGAGTAGAAGCAAGTAAGTGAGTAAGTAGTAAGTGAAGTAGTAGTAATTGAGTGAGTATCTTAAGGCTCGTCAGGAACAGATGAGAGTGAAGTGAGTGTGAAGTGGTAAGTGCTTAAAAGAGAGTGGTGTGGAGAGTAATAAAATTAGTGAGATAGAGACAGAAGTGGTGGCAGTGTATGTGTTAGAGTGATTTTAAATTAGTGAAGTATAAACAAGAAGTGGTGAAGTAGATTATCAGTGTGTCAAAGTGGTAGTAGCAGAAGCAAAGTAGTGAGTAGCAGTGAGTAGATGGAGAAATTAGAAGTAAGTGAAGTAGTAAAGTGAGTAGTAGTAGTGAAGTAGTGAAGTAGTGAAGTGAGTAGTAGTGAGTAGTAGTGAAGTAGTGTCATAAAGTGCTGAGTGAGTGGTATCAGTGATAAAGTTTTAGTAGTAACCAGTAGGCATTGAGGTGAGGTAGTGTGAGGTCGTCATTATAAGAGTAAGAGTAGTGGTAATAGCAGTGAGTAATTAGGAGTAATATTAGGAAGTAGTGAGTAGTGGTGGTGTGGTGAGTGAGTACAAAGGAGTAGCAGTGGTGGTTGGCAGCATTAGAAATAGTGGAGTACAAGTAAAGTCAATAAAAATAAAAACAATGTGTGAAAGTAATGTAATGGTAAAGTAAATAGAACTAAATGCTGAAGTAAAAATAAAGAAATGTGGTAATGGAAAATGTGTGTTTCAATGGAAGTAGTAGGTAGTTATGTGCTGCTGTCGTGGTGTCATGCAAAGTGGTCTCGTGAAGTGCAATGGTCGTGGGGCAAAGTGTCAGTCTCTGTGTCAGGGAGTGCAGTGTGGTCGTCCACAGTAAGTAGTAAGTGGTCGTGCAAGTGTCGTCGTGCTGTGGTGTCGTCTCAAAGGTCGCTCAAGTATAGTGAAGATCATGTCTCACTGCTTTCCATCTCGTGGTAAAGTAAATAAAGTAGGGGCAATGCTGCGTGGTGAAGTGGTAAAGTAAAGTAGATGCAAGAGTGGTGGTCGTGAAGTGGCTCGTGGTAAGTGGCAGTGGTGAAGTCAGCAGTGAGTAGTGGTGGTGGGCAAGTGAAGGTGGTAAGTAGGTATCAGTGGCCGGCTGGTGGTGTGGTGGTGGTGGTGGTCCGCCAAAGTGGTGGTGGCAGTGGTGAGTAGAAGTACAAAGTGAGTAGTGGAGTGAAGGTGGCAGTGGTGGTGAAGTGAGGCTGAGTGGTGGGTTAGGTCGTGGCAGTGGGAGTCGTGAGTAGGGCAGTGTGTGGTGGATGGTGGCTGGTGGTGTGCTGTGGTGGCTTAGAGTGGTGGCGTGATGAGAGTATGGTGGTGGCCAGGTGGTGGAAGTCTGGAGTAAATGCAAACAGTGAAGAGGTGGGATGGTGTGGAGGTGGTAGTAGCAGTAGTAGTTGTAGTGGCATTAGTGAGTGGTGGTGTGATGAAGTGAGTAGTACAGAGCAGCAAGAGTGTTAGGTGGTGGTACTGATAGCAGTGGTTGTGGTGGAGGGCAGCAGTGTATGGTAGTAGCAGTTGTAGTGGTTAGCATTGTAATAGTGGTAGCAGTAGTAAGGAAGTAGTAGTAGTATTAGTAGCAGTAGAGTAATGTAAAATTAGAAGTATAAATTGTGTTAACGGTAGTATTGTAATAGTAGTAGTAGTAGTAGTAGTAGTAGTAGTAGTAGTAATTAGAACTAGTAGCATTATTAATAGTAACAGTAGAAGCAACAGCAGAGAGTAGTGAGTGGTGAGTAGGGTAATTAGGAATAAGTAGTAGTAGCAGTAGCAACAGTAGTAGGGGCAGCTTACATTAGTGAGTAAAATGAATCACAGTAATATGTAGTCCCATAATAAAGTAATGAATCATAAATGAAAATAGTAAATATTAAGTAGTAAAAAGTAAAGTGGTACTAGTCATGTAAGTATAATAATGCTCAGTAGTAGTGATAGTAAAGAAATGCTTTCCAGCAGTAGTAAATAGAAACAATGGTAGTAGTATAGGAGACAAAGTAGAACGGGTAGCAGTAGTAGTAGTAGTAGTAGTCGTAGTAGTAGCAGCAAAATTAAAAGTGGTAGCGGAAGTAATAAGAGTAGTAGAAGTAGTAGTAGAAGGCGAAATGGTAGCAGTAGCAGCAAGAGTAGTGAAGGTAGAAGAAGAAGTAGTAGTATAAGCAGCAAGAGTGGTAGTAGTATAAGTAGTATTAGAAGTAGTAGAATCAGAAGCAGAAGTAGTAGTAGCAGTAGTAGAAGTAGATGTAGCGGTAGAAGAAATAGAAGTAGGAGTAGTAGCATAAGTAGTGGTTGTAGTATCGGTAATAGAAGTTTTAGTAGTAGCAGTAATTGTACTAGTAGTAATAGTCGTCGTATAAGAAGTAGAAGTAGTAGTAATAGCAGTAGTAGTAGAAGTAATAGTAGAAGTAGTAGTATAAGTAGTAGTAGGAGCGATAGTAATATAAGTAGTAGCAGGATAAGTAGTTGTAGCGGTAAAATAATAGTAGTGGAAGGAGAAGTAGAAGGCGAAGTGGTAGTAGTAGAGCAATGGTAGTGGTGGTAGTAGTAGAACTATCAGTAGTTAAAGAAGTAAAAGTAGTATTAGTAGTAGCAGTGGTAGCAGAAAAAGTAGTAGTAGTAGCAGTGGTAGAAGTATTTGAAGTAGTAATAGTAGTAGTAGTAGTAGTAGTAGTAGTAGTAGTAGTAGTAGTAGTAGTAGTAGTAGTAGTAGTAGGAGTATTAGTAGTAGTATTAGTAGAAATAGGGAGTGGCAGTGAGTCATAATAGAAATTACAAGAGATAGTAGGAGAAAGGGGATGTGAGTAGTTGTAGTAGCAGTAGTACTTTAAGTAGCAAAAGTTATGGTACTACAATAAGTGTTAGAAGTAGTAGCAGTAGTACTTGTAGTAGCAGTAGTAGTAGTAGAAGTAGTAGTTGTAGTGGTAGGGGTAGTTGAAATAGTAGTAGTAGTAGTAGAAGCATAAGTAGTAGTAGCAGAAGTAGAAGTAGTAGTAGCAGTAGTACTAGCAGAAGTAGTTGTAAAAGTATAAGAAGTATTAGTAGTAGAAGTAGTAGTAGTAGAAGCAGCAGTACTAGTAGTAGTAGAAGTAGTAGTAGTAGGAGTAGTAGTAGGAGTAATAGTAGTAGTAGTAGCATAAGTAATAGTCGTAGTAGCGGTAGTAGTTGTAGAAGTAGTAGTAGTGAAGGGCAGCAGTAGCAGCCGAAGTAGTAGTAGCAGTTGTAGTAGTAGTGGTAGTGGTAGTAGTAGTTGTAGTAGTAGAAGTAGCAGTTGCACCAATAGTAGTGGTAGCAGTAGATGTAGTAGCAACAGCAGTAGTAGTAGTGGTAGCAGTAGTAGTAGTAGTAGTAGCAGTAGTAGTGAGAGTGAGTAGTGAAAGTAGCAGCAGATAGAAGTAGTAATAGTAGTAGTAATAGTAGCGTTAGTAGTAAATGTTATATTAGTAGTAGTAGCAGTAGTAGAAGTGGTAGCGGTAGTAATAATAGTAGCAGAAGTAGTAGTAGAAGGAGCAGTGGTAGCAGTAGTAGCAATAGTAGTAATGATAGTAGTAGTAGTAGTTGTATTCGTATAAGAAGTACACGTAGTAGTAGTAGTAGTAGTAGTAATTAGTAGTAGTAGTAGTAAAAAGTAGTAGTAGAAGTGAAGTAGTAGTAGTAGTAGTGAGTAGTAGTAGTAGTAGTAGTAGTAGTAGAAGGAGTAGTAGCAGTAGTAATAGAAACAATAGTAGAAATAGTGGTAGCGGTAATAGAAATAGTAGATGTATTAGTAGGAGTAGAAGTAGTAGTAGAAGCAGTAGAAATAGGTATAGCGGTAGTAGTCGTAGTAGTAGTAGTAATAGTAGCGGTAGTAATATAAGTAGTAGAAGTAGAAGGAGCAGTGATAACAGTAGTAATAGTAGGAGTAGCAGTAATACAAGTAGTAGCAGCAGCAGTAGTAGTAGTAGTAGTATAAGTGGTATTAGTATTAGTAGGAGTAGCATTAGTAGAAATAGTGGTAGCGGCAGTAAAAATAGTAGTATTAGTAGTTGTAGAAGCAGCAGCAGTAGTAGTAGTGGTAGCGGTAGTAGTTGTATTATTCGTTGGATAAGTAGTAGTAGTAGTAGTAGAAGTAGTAGTAGTAGTAGTAGTAGTAGGCGTAGTAGTAGTACTATTAGTATAAGTAGCAGTAGAAGTATGAGTAGTATTAGTAGTAGTAGTAGTAGTAGCAGCAGTAGTAGTAGTAGTAGTAGTAGTAGTAGTAGTAGTAGTAGTAGGAGGAGGAGGAGGAGGAGGAGGAGGAGGAGGAGGAGGTCGTGGAGGAGGAGGAGGAGGAGGAGGAGGAGGAGGAGGAGGATGATACCTTCACGTACCTAGGCAGCAATCTCTCACGCATCACCAAAGTTGACGATGAGATCGCCCATCGGATCGCTAAAGCCAGCCAAGCCTTTGGACGCATGCAAAATGTGGTCTGGAATCGATATGGTCTCCACCTCAGCACCAAACTCAAGATGTACAAAGCTGTCATATTGCGACGCTGCTGTATGGAGCGGATACGTGGACGATCTACCAAAAGCAGGCGCGGAAGCTCAACCGCTTCCACCTCAGCTGTCTCCACAGAATACTAAAGCTGAGTTGGCAAGACAGGATACCGGACACGGAAGTGCTAGAACGAACAGGCATTCTCAGCATTTACGCTCAGGTGAAACAACTGCAACTGCGCTGGCGCGGTCACCTTGTGCGGAGAGACGACGAAAGGCTACCCAAACGACTCTTCTATGGATATGTCGCCATGGGTTCTCGTCGACAAGGGGATCAAGTACGACGCTACAAAGACACTCTGAAGATCTCCCTGAAGCAAATGCAGATATACCCGAAGTCCTGAGAGGACCTTGCCCGGAATCGATCGGCTTGGAGGATAAGAGTGAAAACAGGGGCAGCAATCTACGAAGCCAAGAGGATCGCCACTGCCAAGACCAAAAGAGCGGCACGAAAGTCACCAGCTAACCAACATCGCCAATGCCCAGACCCTTCCAACATGCCCGCGCTGTCACCGCACCTTCAGCGCGCGAATCGGCCTAGTCGGACATCTTCGGACGCAATGCACCAACAATCCGACAATTCAAAATTCTACGTCAACTTCTGCCAACCCTCCTTCAGACTCCCCCACCCTCACCCCTGGCATCGATTCCATTAGTCCCACCGTCATTGAGACCACATCACAATGCTCAGCACTTGTTACCACTACCACTACCCCGCCACCAACACTACCACCATCAGCGATGGGGACTCTTTCCTAAACTGTCTTCATTTCGACCGCACATTCACCTCACGCATCGGCCGGGTCGGTCACTTGCGAATCCATCTTACAGAGACTGGTGAACCAGTGCCTGGAGCTCCAACACACAGCAGAGATCGCCGCCTCCACTGCCCTCACTGTCCTCGCGCATTCACTCATCGCATGGGCCTATTCGGTCACATGCGCATCCATGACAGCGGAATTCACCACAATGCCGACAACACCGATACTCCATACACACCCTCCGCTCCAGCCATTCTTACCGCCACCCCCACAACCATGAATGACACTCCCCCTCCCCAACCTCTTCCCATTGTTCCTGCCAAAACTGCGCCCGCAAATTCAACTCAAGCATCGGCTTGATCGGTCACCTGCGAATCCATCGCATGGAGACCGTCGAAGCAGCACCTGGGGCTCCGACATACAGTCGACGTGCCCACCTCTACTGCCCTCACTGCTCCCGCAGATTCACACACCGTATGGGCCTATTCGGACACATGCGCATTCACAAACACCTGCGGTAAACCACCGGAAGCTAAGCTATATCAGCGCACACTACCTACACCAATACATCGACAACACCCTCACAATCACAATGTACCTGAGTATATCACGGTCTCTTAGAAACCGTGGCTGGGAAGGCTGCCAATCTGACGCTTACGCCAGAAGACGCCGTCGGCTCAGTGTATGTGCTGTGTGTGTCGACTGGCTGACCAGTGGACTGTGAGTTAGACGGCGATGGCTGCTCCATATCCCTGAGTTAGTAAATCCTGGTGTGTGCGTTATGGGGGCCAGGTCGTGCTGTGGCGCGCGAAGACGGGTACGCCGATCCGTCAGCCAATGCGCCCACTCCCGCATCAAGCGACTGACCGGCTCGGACAGTGGTCTGATTGTGGGGGTGGGGAAGAGATTGAGGTCGAGAGCTCAGCGCATTTTCCTCACTATAAACAATCTGAAGCGCTTGAAACTATCACGGTACGCTAAAAGTCGTGGCTTGGAAGGTTGCCAACTGACGGGATAACTCGGACTGCATGGTCAGCACAATGTTTGTTTTGTGTGAGGTGGCTGACTGGCGGACTGAGAGTCAGGCTGCAATGGCTCCTTCTTAATGTGGCCTTTATAGCACTCCCACTCCGTGGGATCCGAGCCAGGTGTGGTGGTATGCCGAGGGGCGGCTCCGGCCGCGCCAGCCACCTGCGCCCTCTCCCATCTCCGGTCTTCTTTACTGTCTTATGAGACCGGGCTCACGTGGGAGAGGAGAAGAGAGTGCGGTTACGTTAAGCGCCGCGGTTGGAAGGTTGCCAACAGACAATTACACTCAGACCTCGCAGTTAGTCCAATGTGTGTTTGTGGAGTGGCTGACTGGTGGTCTGTGAGTCAGGCTGCGATGGCACCTTCTTAACGTGACCTCAGGCTATCTCACACACGTGAGATGTAAGCCGTTCAACCCCCTGTTGTGTGAAATCCTGGTGTTAGTGTTTGGGGGGGCAGGTCGTGTACGTAGTACACTTAGACGAGGTCGCCAGCAGCTGCGCCCACTTCCGCATCAGACAACTGACCGGCTCGGACAGTGGTTTGGCTGTGGGGGTGGGGAAGAGAGTGAGGTCGACAGCTCAGCGCATTTTCCTCACTTTAAACAATCTGACGCGCTTGAAACTATCACGGTACGCTAAAAGTCGTGGCTTGGAAGGTTGCGAACTGACGGGATAACTCGGACCGCGTGGTCAGCCCAATGTGTGTTTTGTGTGAACTGGCTGACAGGCGGACAGAGAGTCAGGCTGCAATGGCTTCTTCTTAATGTGGCCTTTATGGCACTCCCACTCCGTGGGATCCGAGCCAGGTGTGGCGGTACGCCCAGGGGCGGCTCCGGCCGCGTCAGCCGCCTGCGTCCTCGCCCGACTCCGGTCTTCTTGACTCTGTCATGACACCGGGTTCAGGTGGGGGAGAAGAGAGTGCGGTAGATGCAACGCAAGGCTAGTATCACTTAAAACTAATTCACGCGCAAGTCACCGTCCCTGCACCACCCTCCGTGGAGCATAGGGTGGACATCCTCGAAATCGACGGTCGAACTATGCAGGAGGAGTAGTAGTAGTAGTAGTAGAAGCGGCAGTAGTATTAGTATCAGCAGCTATAGTAGTGGTAGCGGTAGTAGTAGTAGTAGTAGTAGTAGTAGTAGTAGTAGTAGTAGTAGTAGTTGTAGTAGTTGTATTAGTAGTAGTAGTAGTAATAGCAGTAGTAGTCGCAGCAGCAGCAGTAGTATGTAGTAGAAATAGTAGTATTAGTAGTAGAAGTAGTAGTAGTAGTAATAGTAGTAGTTGTTGGTGTAGTTGTAGTAGTAGTAATAGCAGTAGTAGTCGCAGCAGTAGTAGCAGTATGTAGTAGAAGTAATAGTATTATTATTATTATTAGAAGTAGTAGTGGTAGTCGTAGTAGTAGTAGTAGTAGTAGTAGTAGTAGTAGTAGTAGTAGTAGTAGTAGTAGTAGTAGTTGTTGTAGTATTAGGACACCGAAGGACAAGGACACCTGGGTGAAGGCATCAGCAGTGGTCTTACAATGGTTTTGAAGTTAGTGGTGACTCACTCCAAAGTAAGTCAGTGTAATTCATCTAAATGATGGTTCACTGACATCACTTATTACGTACTTCCAATTCTCGCTCATTTTCCATCCGCTCAGCCTAGAATTAATGACCATATAGGGCAACTGACCGGACGAAGGCTCGGTAAACACAGCTACTCTTGGCAACGCAGATGTCGCGTTGGGTCTACACATACTTTCTAATGGCTGTGAATATTCTGCGAGCCGTCCTGATTCGGGGGGCAATGCAGTCCTCACTCGGTCGATTCGGCAGAGGCTTCACTCGGATATATTTACTACTGTCTACATCTTACAACTGACGACCATTCAGCCCGAAGGACGCCTTTTTCTGGTACATGAACTGGCTCGGTAATACCGGTCTTCGCAGAGTTCATTCACTCCCGACATCACCAAAGCTTGAGGCTGTCAAGGCGACATCGTGAGTATAGTCGAGATCCGTCAGCCGGCATCCGGGTGTAAATTCAACATAATCAACACCGCATAAGACCCCTGCCAGAATCCGATCACGGCAGACTGCGACCCTGTAGAACGGTAACGAAAACTGCTTGTGAACCAGACCTCGCGCGCTAGTGAGGCAAGATGACAATGATTTTTTGAATATAAACCATCTAGTTCCATTTTTCTTCCCACGGACGCACGATTTGCGGAATCGAACCCTGCGGCGAAGTCAACGAAACAGACGATTGTTGGTTATGGATAGCCGGATGAAATTTAAGAATGCATCGCAGTGTGCATATGTGACCGTTCCATCCTCATCCAACTTCGTTGGGTCGTCTCCTCTCGTCGCGTACAATTTGCACTCATCCGAAAAGACAGCGAACGAAACCCTTGCAGCAACTTCGATGAGGTTCAGGCCACTGTAGTTCTCTCACTTGTTCTTATCTCCATTCTTGAAGACATGCACAAGAATGTCCAAGCCCCAGTCATACAGAACGACCCCATCTCCTCGCACTTGTTTAGTCACCCCATAGAGCCTCTGTATATTCCAGTTGGAATACCGTCCTTTCGGGGGCGCCTTGTTGGTGCACAGACTCCGTATTGCATCAACGAAGTCTTCCCCGGTGAAAGCGGATTACATGACACTGTCTACGCTAGATAGGACTAAACCTCTGCAGCTGAGTGTGAAGGCGTGATGGGTTGGGCATCGAAATCGATAAAGTAATTGAAGTGCCCACGCGGATATTCGACCGTAGCGAGAAAACCGCCAATCACTTCTGAGTGTACGCTATATTCGCACTCCCATACGGATTGCCGCTTCAGCCATATAATTTTTGTGGTCACTCATAGCCGATTTTAAGGTTATTTTCAAGATTTTATGGGAGGACTAATCCTTGCGTAACCTGATTCGCGCCGCCTGGGCAGATAGTGATAAGGCCCTTCCGTTGATGCAACCAGTGCGGCGTCATTTGATTAGTCCAATTATTTTTCAGCTGCTTTGTATAGTTATTAATGTTTTTTTACTTCTCCCTCTGCTAGGGTCGTAAAATCGGACCGCATCTCACCACTCAGGACTGGTGGGTTAGCGTATTGTTACCTCAAGGCGTCTTGAACATGACGCTTTTAGTGTGGATGAGAGGTTAACTTTAAGGCATGTGTGAACGAGAATATTGTTTGACCTATGAGCGTTGCCAGCTTCAGCCCCACGCTTTGGTCTGATATCGTAACCCCAAATGTGGAACCTTGAACCGACTAAAAGGTAGCCGAGCTGACTGGTTATATAGCCGGTGTTCGAATTCCCAGTGAGAAAACGTTCGCAGTGGTGCTTGAAGCCCGTGTCAGTGATGAACAGCCGGTTCTTGTCAGCGAAGTTCAATATTCTCTCATCATTGGCCCACCAAGAGTCAAGCACAAAGTGGTCAATGATGTGGCTGTTTGAAAAGTCCCGTCTCTAGTCCGGTCGATTCACCCCCAGCAACAGATCACGACAAGGGGTTTTTCTATTAATTCTCACAGTCACAAGCAGGTTTCTTTATCGCGCTGGTTCTGATCCCTGTCCATCAGTGAGGACCAAGATATCCATCAGTGCCATGGCGCCGCCAAGTTGACAGCTGAATCACATGATGCGCAAGCATTCAACTTGCAGGAATCTTTATGCTCTATCTTCCTAATGGACTTACATGATAGGTCCTTACCCATTGAAGGATGGTCAGGGTGGGTTGGACTGTTGGTAGACCTCCATGCTGACAATTCTCCATTCATCCAGCGATGGATGTGCAGATTTCCAATAAACTTTATGTGTGATTGGCAAATGCACAGACCATATGTCGGCATTGCTAGTGATTGTCCGCTGTCCCCTTGTGTCCTCTACGCTACCATGACTTGGAAGATATCCACTGAGGTCAGATCATCCTTGAAGAGTATCTTTAATTGGGTCACATGGGAACGGTTTCTTCGGCGACTTTCATTTTCTGGGATGGAGGCGTTTTTATTACCTTGGAAATGTTAGTTCTCACTGAGTTATGACGTACGGTTTCACCGCGTTTCGAAATGACATTCCCTGTTCTGCATTTTTCGCTACCCGTATAATTTTTATTTAGTTCAGGCAAGAATCTGCACATGATTACATTACTAGCGCCCTAGTATCGACATACGCCAGCTTCCTCGAACATATCGACGAGTGGCAGAAATTATTCATTTTTAGTTATATATTTTAGGTTTAATACACATTAGGTGACAAGTCATGCAATGTGAAATTTACAAGAAACTCCCCTGTAACGGGAAATCCACCTACCCGCACGCCAAAAAAATCATCAATACATAGCTTGTTTTGTAACTTGTTGCGGGCGGAAATAAGTTTGCTACTTAAGACTACAATTTCAGAAAATAGCTGTATAACAACTCAGTTAAGTATAGTAATGGATAACGAGAGGTGCTTCAAAAGGAAAAAAATAATAAAATAATAAAATAGTAACAAATAATAACGAATACAAACTATAATTACTTGGTTGTTTGTACTTCCGCATATAACACATTATTAAGTCTGTGCTTAACAATTACATAGAAGTATCCACTATAGACAACTTGAATATTTTGAAGTCTCACAAAATCACGCCTTTCTTGCATTGGAAAGTTTTTTGTTGCATTTTATAAATTTCCTTTGAGCAGAAATAATTTCTTTGGGATTGGGATGGAGGCTAATTACTCTGCCCAACTTCGTAGGTACTTTTTATTCGACTGCGGGTCGGAAAACCATGACTCAAGCAGCTCGCGGCTCATGCAATTTCGGCATTACTAAGTTTAAAGGCATGAACAGGTCCTGTCGAATGAATCGCGACCTGAGAGCTGGCGTCTTTCCTCACCACTGCTGCTACATTTTTGGTCATCCGTGCCCACAGCAATCGCCCGATTTTTGACTGCACTGCTTTGTCCGAAACTCCAGCAGCTCGGGTGCAGGACTCCAACCGTTTCCGGCCATGGCAGTGGGTATCTCGGCATCATTACTTTGTGCTTGATGCCTGCTTCTGTTCCATGTGCATCTCCAAATCCAAGTGGTGGGAAAAGGCGCCAGATGGCTTCAGAGACGTTATTCACTTGAACGAGCTCTCGCCAAAATTTATAGCCTGTACGGTTAAGTCTCGCGTCTCACTTGCGCTTTCATATGTTGGAAAAATTGAACGGGTGGTTATCTGCTCTGAGGGATCGTTCACAGTAATGCAATTAGGTGGCCTTGTCTTCTGGTTGGCTGCAGTGTTCGTTGTCGACCGCCAGATCGGAACGCCCAGAAATTTGACACTGCTACCAACAATTAAGAGTTAAAGGTTGTTATTAGCAAAGCATGTTGTTATGGGCCACCAAACCGCAAAAGAAAACGCTCCCTGGAATGAGGGTGTGCGATCAACACTATTTTCCCGAATAAAAAGCACTCTTTTGACTAGTTTCCTACTTAAAAATTGGTTTGTCATGGCTCTCTGTGGGTATAGTTTAAACCCCTTTACCTTTTAGTTATTTATACTTAAAAGAAACACCGAAAAGTGCTCTAGGTGAATGGTCCTAAGAGCTATATAAGCATACATGTCTACTGCTCAATGGACAAAATCGTCTTGTTAACGTTTATAACGTTTAGGTACAGTTCTATCATTAATAATTTTTCAGACTTATATTATCACTCCTAATGTTACTACTGCTACTACTACTACTACTACTGCTAATACTAATACTGAGCTGGATGAGGATGGAACGGCCACATATTTACACTGCGATGCATTCTTCAATTTCATCCGGCTATCAAAAACCAACGATCGTCTGCTTCTTTGACTTCGCCGCAGGGTTCGATTCCGCAAGTCGTGCGTTTGTGGTAAGAAAAATTGAACTAGATGGTATATATTCAAAAAATCATTGTCATCTTGCTCCACTAGCGCGCGAGTTCTGGTTCACAAGCAGCTTTTGTTACCGTTTGACAGGGTCGCAGTCTGCCGCGATCGGATTCTGGGAGGGGTCCTATACGGTGTTGATTGTGTTGAATTTACACCCGGACACCGGCTGACGGATCTCGACTACACTCACGATGTCGCCTTGCTGGCTTCAAGCTTTGGTGATGTCGGGAGTGAATGAACTCTGAGAAGACTGGTATTACCGGGCCAGGTCATGTACCAGAAGAAGGCATTCTTCGGGATGAATGGCCATCAGTTTCAAGATGTAGAAAATAGTAAATATCTCCGAGTGAAGCCTCTGCCGAATCGATTGAGTGAGGACTGCATTGGCCTCCGAATCATCACGGCTCGCAGAATATTCACAGGCATTAGAAAGTATGTGTAGACCCAACGCGACATCTGCGTTGCCAAGAGTAGCTGTGTTTACCAAGCTTTCGTCCGGTCAGTTCCCCTATAGTCATGAATTCTGGGCTGAGCGGATGGAAAATGAGTGAAAATTGGAAGTACGTAATAACCGCTGCCAGTGAACTATCATTTAGATGAATTACGCTGACTTACTTTGGAGTGAGTCACTATTAGCTTCAAAACCACTGTAAGACCACTGCTGATGCCTTCGCTCCGGTGTCCTTGTCTGCTTGGAGGCGCCGAAGAAGGAATCCACTCAAAACCTGACTCGATAAAGTTTGTGAAGATATTGAAGTTGTTCTTGGACCTACGGCATTTGGTCTCTATTGCTGGAGGGGAGAATGAATAGAACTATCCAGATCCACTGCCACGCATGGAGAATTAAGCTTTGCGACACCATCGAGGCCTTCATTGAACCAAGTACAAGTAAGTACATGGTTCAGACGCACGTCCAGACCTCGTACTAGCATGACAACAACAGCTGACTCGCGGCAAGGGGAAACAATTGCTGCCTTTGACTCCAGAACTTTGTGTACGGTCTTGGCCTGCACTACGGATTATGTTGTGCCACCTTTTAACTTGGAAACCTGCCACTTCTGACCACCGTTGAATGACAACAAAATTGTAAAACAGCATTCATAACAGCTGGGATGTGAGCGAAAATGATAGAAACATGCAAAGTTTCGGACGGTTTAAACTGTTCATGAAAGAACCTCACAGGCGAAATAATGCGGTGATTGTCAAAGTTTTTGATCGATTAGAAAGGCACGATAAGTATTTAGGCGGGTTAAGTATATGGATTTTTAAAAGGTTAAAGGACAGGATCATACATTTATGGCTTCCAAAACCGGTCGAGCTACTTTGAGCCTAGGTACAAGCAAGTGACACACATGAAGCCTTGACTTTGTTTAGCTCTCAGTTGGAGGGGGTTTGAAGGTGAATTCAGTCTTATCATTAAGCTCAGAGTACAAACGATTCCTGAACGCAAAAAGGGAGGACACCCTTGAAAAACACTGTAACAAGGCTGATAGGGAAGTGAGATGTCAAGAACTAAAACGAGCAACATTGAGACACACCTACCTTGAGATTGCGCGCAAACAGACTTTGTATGAGATGAAAAACAATGGTTTCAGGTCGATTGAAGATCTTGACAATGACGTTTTCTGCTTCTGACAACGTGTCCGGAAGCGAGGATAAGTCTTTTAAGTCAGAAGGAAGGGTCTGAAGAATAAGGGGTGAATTGTTTTGTAACTAGGCGGATAAGCAGGTAAACACTGGTCATTTTTACCGCTTACGGCTGACATTCAAAAAGATGAGGAAGTTAAGATCTTAACGTCTGACTTTTTAAGCTGTGGGATTTTATTTAATGCTACTGTTATCTAAGCGCGCATGTGAACAGAACTAAAGCGAGGGTATTCGGGATTTTTATGAGTCCATTATATGGTAAGCACTTCCAGCAAATGGGAGCCGAGCACACGGCCATGAAGACTCGACCTATTTAATTGCATTTAACAAAATTGCTTAGGAAAGAATGGAACCAGGGCAAGCTCAGGCGGAATATGCGATTGTAAAGTGAAACCTCTAAAACATTATAGAGGCAGAAGCCAAAAAATTGAAACAAAAAAGCTAGACTGAAATGGCCTTACCTTGAGCATCTCATCAATAAAGACATCGGCACAGACGGCATGGCTTTTGGTACAGGCGAGGACTTCAGCAATGCAACGCATCATCTCCCAGTTTCCAATAGAGAAATTATAGCGGAAACGTTTAACTAATAGATTCTCTAGGTTTTGACTGGCCACTGCAACACACAGAAGCAATACTACATAAAGGGGAGGCTGGTCAAAATAAACGCACCTGTTATCCTCTGCTTGGCACCAAGAAAACGTTCATCGTCTGGTAGCTCCAGGCAGAGTGCGCTCAGAGTTCGGATGCTTGAGGCTTTTTCGAGTAACTGCAGAGAGTTTGTAAAGAAAGGCTGTTGGCGGCATACCGAAGTTTCTTCAGCCTGAGAGTTAATGGACACATTTGAAAACGTGCCACCTCCTGCCCCAAGGAACTTGGAGAATTCCAAAATGAGCTTTCGGGCGTTTTGGAGATTTTCACGAGGAGCATTTTTGCGCTCTAGCTGTTCACCCAGGTGGATAATCTTGCCGGAGATTTCGTTTATTTTGATGTCAAGTTGTTTGAAGGAGGCAGTCGCCTCTTCCAACCTAGCGTTGAGCCGAGACATTTCTTCCAGAACGGATGCATTTACCTTCCTGCATTTTTCCTGCACAAAAAGAAAATCGGAACACTCTGAGCGTTCTTATTTCAAAACTGTTAAGCGGGCTGATCGCATTTGAATCTTCTAAGTGTTGATTATTTATAACCAAAAAGAAATGAAACAAAAAATCTAGGAATCTGATTTTCAATTACGTTTGAAAGGACTCGTAACGAACGGTGGGAAAAAAACAGTTAAGTCTCCGGGACTTTAAATAACCTAAAAGGTTAGTTGCGTACCTTTTCTTTGCCAAATCTTAAGCGTCTTCGTGGAAAGAGAAGAATACGGTCACTTAGTGTGCATCAATCTTCCACTTTTGGTGTCAACTAAGTTTTAAACTCGTGCTTTTTTAAAAAAAGTGGTTTTCTCTGGATAGCGAGCTGAAAGTCCACATGGAAGATTGTTGGATACGCGCTGTTGTTTCTTTTGTCTGGGGCTGGAATGCCACGCATGCATGCATAGAACTGATGCGTAGTACTATGACATTGCTTTTTGATGAAGTTGCAGTAGAGTCAACAATCGCAATTAATTGCGAGTCATATTTCGGCTTGCAAGACCACTTTCACCAAATAACACTAAAATCAAGTTATCTAACGCCTGCATTAGAGCCTCATTTTCAGAACTTTGATATTCATGCTTCACCTGAAATAGTTGGTACACAGTTCGAGACAAGTAGAATTCAAAACAGATCCAAAATAAAGTGGGACATTAACAAATAAAGAGCACAAATTTGGAGCCACAATCATATTTTTATTGACTAATAGTTTGGAATTCAATAAACACATTATAAGACGCAGCTAGGAGTCGTCAGTATGAATGTTACGGGGGATATATATACCCGGCTCGCCTATTGATTTTATCTGTGCGAAACATGCCCTGAGAGCACATACAAGAAAACGCGGTTAATTCATTACCTCAAGAAGCGAAGACTCCGACAGTGTCTTCAAACGAACATTCCGAAGGTCATAGAGAGTTTTTTCGAAGTAAGTTCGCAGTTTTGAGGGATCTATATCACTTACATTTGGCAAATTACTGTTAGCCTTGTCGGTGAGTCGGCTCAGTAACTCCACGCCGAAATCCCGCTAACAAATAAGATTTAAGAACTTTTAAAACCTTATTATTTCCATAAACCGTCTCGGTTTCAGTCATAAGAGAGTGTAAACACTCCAGATGGTGCAGCTGGATAGGTACAAACAGTAAGCTTGCCTTAAACTGGCGGAAAGATCACATACATTTTGTGACAGAAAACGGGCCATCCAATTTGCTCGTAAATTGCCAAAATAAAACTACAAATGCACAATTGTCGAAAATATTTTTTATTTTGCGTCTTATTTTGAATTTTTCAACCACACACTAGTTTTTGACGCTACACTAAAAATTTTAGCTGGATCATTTGTGAACAATAGACTTACAGAACACATTTCTCCTGTTACCGCCGAAGACGTCGAGGTTGGCACGTACATGGACAAGGAACGAATCTGTAGTCGTTATTAGTTGGTGCTAGTACTGAACAGGGTCGCTAAGTACCATGTCAATCATGCAAACACAACGGTCATTAGAAGAAATGGCAGAAATTTAGTTCAAGGGCGAAAGCCTCATTCCCTAAATAAAGTGATTGAATGGTTTTTTACTAATAAGACGGATGTATATGTATGAAATTTTTCAATTCAATTCAGTTCAATTTTTCGAAAGAAATAGGTATGGGCCATTGAGTGGCATATTTGCAACGTTAAATTAAGCGCGGTATACTGAGAAACAATGTGGGTTGCAAAAGTTCAAAGGCAATCATAAAATATGACAAGTGGTGCGTGTCTCGAGGGTTAAGTTAGATTGCTCATGGCTCCGGCTCATATCGGAACATAAATCTGTCAAGGTTTCTTTTAAGGCTTTCCAGAGATGGTGACGCACAACGGCTACAGGGAGGGCATTCCATGTTTTGACCGCTCTGACCGAAGGAGAATTTGCGCACATCATGGGCAATGCCTGTTACCCTTCAAAATGTACAACGGACTTCCAATATCGCCTGATGGACGCGCAGTTTCAATGGGTGACCTTGGAGATGGTTCGTGGCAGCAAATTAAATGAAGACCGATAATTCCCCGCAACAATCCAATTCCTTCACAATGCAGAATGTCTGCAACAGATCACCACGCATTTTCCTATAACTCTTTCGAGGCATTTCTGATCTTGAACTGCCCAGGGTCTCCAGGCTTGTACAGCATATTCCGAATTCGGCCTAACGAATGTTCCAAAAATTTTAGTGACGAGATCTTCATCTTAACCCAAAAAGACTTGTCTGCTGTCATGCAACCCAGCTATTGCGCTCTTCGCACTTTCAAACACTGAGCGGACGGTTTAAAGGTGGTGGTCGTCAGCACAGCAAGGTCAAGTTGGGTTTTCTCGTTTCGTAAGGCTTCACCATTGAGAAATTAGCTTCTTCAATCCAGATTTTCATGTCGTCGGCATACATTGCTGCTTCACAGTTCATATCCCTGACACAATCGTCCACATATATTAGGAACAGTATTTGCCCTAGTACTGAACCCTGAGGAACCCCACTCTCGACCGCAGCCGAAGTTGACCTCTCTTGGCCGATGCACACAGCCTGGCGCTGACCCACTAGGAAGTTTACGATCTGCTTGAGGAGGTTACCTCTGATTACGATTTTTCGACTAAGATCGTTAAAAGTCGTCTTGGGGAGCAAACAGCAGGTAGATCTATTGCTCTCTCGTAAGTCCCGACTACGAAAGAATCATCGTGGAGTTTTTTCAGCTGGATTCCTCTCCCACCGATCATATGAAAATGAGGACACTGGTAGCAGAATTGAAAAGACGTCAATACGAGGGAGAACAAAACTTGAAAATTGTAGATAACAAAATCGTCAAAACGGTGCGCTCGTTTTTATGGGAACGGTGAAATTGACGGCAACCACGCCGGTCAAAAGCCCTACCAAATGCCGATAGATTTGAACCCAGACAAAAGACTGGATATATCTTGTGAAATATTCAGCAAAAATCGCCATGTGGAAGAAAGAACTAAAAATCTTCAGAAATCGTGGGTGGGAAACAAGATCAAAATGATGTACACAAATGTGCAGAGTCTATTGAACAAAATGGATGAAATTAAACTGGTCATGGACCATTTACAGCCTGACTTCATAGCTCTAACTGAAACATGGTAAAATGAACAAATCGCAGACACAGAAGTCAGGATAGACGTTGTTCAGTTTATCCTCATGGATGGAAATGGACGTAGGGGTGGTGGAATCGCAATGATCATACGAGAAGGCATTGTCTTCATTCCGGATGGACCCTCGCCAAACAAGATCTCGTCTTGCGAAATACTTTGTTGTAAACTGAAAGTCCCAAACCAACCAGACCTCCATATTGCCGTAGTATATCGACCACCAGGACGGCGAATGGACACGGACGAAGCACTCATCACAGAGGTAAAGCAAATCTGCCGTAGCAAACACTTATTAATACTTGGAAATTTCAACGCTCCCGATATAGATTGGGTGTCAATGTACTGCTCGCGATCGGAAAATTCATTCGAACAGAAATAACTTTAGTTGGTGAATGACGAGTTTCTTATCCAACATGTCACAATGAAGACGCGGTTTCGAAATTGGCAGCAGTCAAGCTGTTTGGATCTAATCATTAGTAGAGATGACAATTGCATCCTTGCATTAAGTTTTTACGGGCCACTTGGACGAAGTGATCATTGTGTTCTTGCTTGGGAGTAAAGTCATTTTTCTGTACCCAAACGTCGTGCAGTTAGGGAGAGAAATGTATGGAAAGGGGTTATCCCAAAAGGAAAGAATTACTGAATGGGATAGACTGGAGCCGTGCACATGCACCTGTTCCAAACGATGCCTGGTTCTGCACTTGTAATTTGATTCAGCAGTTGGTAGAGAAATTCTGCTGTTTGCTTCCCAAGAAGTTTTTTAACGGTCATGGTTGAAAAATTGTAATCAGAGGTAACCTCCTCAAGCAGATCGTAAACTTCCTCGTGGGTCAGCGCCAGGCTGTGTACATCGGTCAAGAGAGGTCAACTTCGGCTGCGGTCGAGAGTGGGGATCCTCAGGGTTCAGTACTAGGGCAAATACTGTTCCTAATATATGTGGACGATTGTGTCAGGGATCTGAACTGTGAAGAAGCAATGTTTGCCGACGACATGAAAATCTGGATTTTAATCCAGAGTCCTGTCGACGAAGATAAACTACAGATCAACCTACCTCAGTTTGAGGAGTGGTCGAACCATTGGCTTTTGCGGTTCAACGTCGATAATTTAACAAAGCCTTTGCTCAGGCAACCCATCTGGATCTATAATTCAGTATATATAAGGGAGATAGGCAGAGCCTTTGAAAACCATATTTAAAGATAGACGCTAGTAAAACAAGCAAATGTTATATTGCGATAGTCGTTTTAGCATATCGATCATTGCGTCGACTCAATATATGTCCATCAAGTAAAAATGCCATTTAGTATTTCTTTCATTTTGGGATAATCCCCATTCCATACATTTTTTTCTC